>JAMRYI010001136.1:0-42616 GCA_029231635.1 Ditylenchus weischeri | reverse complement strand
CCAGTGGTGGTCATTCAAGGTACTGTGACTGTTATATCTTTTTATGTGTCAATATAAAATATTTGTGTTTAGTCTTCGTCCTTCTTCGTGGTGTCTCAAGATGAAGTCTCGCAGAGATCAAGTTCTTAAACCCGAGTGGTGGTCATTCAAGAGTGCTGTGACTGTTATATCTTTTTATGTTTCCAAATATAAATCTTTTGTGTTTAGTCTTCGTCCTTCTTCGTGGTGTCTCAAGAGAAGTCTCGCAGGATCAAGTTCTTAAACCCAGTGGTGGTCATTCAAAGGTACTGTGACTGTTATATCTTTTATGTTTCAATATAAAATGCTTTTGTGTTTAGTCTTACGTCCCTTCTTCGTGGTGTCTCAAGAGAAGCTCGAGGATCAAGTTCTTAAACCCAGTGGTGGTCATTCAAGGTACTGTGACTGTTATATCTTTTTATGTTTCAATATAAATCTTTTGTGTTTAGTCTTCGTCCCTTCTTCATTGGTGTCTCAAGAGAAGTCTCGCAGGATCAAGTTTTAAACCCAGTGGTCGATGAATTTCAGGTACTGTGACTGTTATATCTTTTGTTTTTCAATATAAATCTTTTGTGTTTAGTCTTCGTCCCTTCTTCGTGGTGTCTCAAGAGAAGTCTCGCAGGATCAAGTTCTTAAACCCAGTGGTGGTCATTCAAAGGTACTGTGACTGTTATATCTTTTTATGTTTCAATATAAATCTTTTGTGTTTAGTCTTCGTCCCTTCTTCGTGTTTTCTCAAGAGAAGTCTCGCAGGATCAAGTTCTTAAACCCAGTGGTGGTCATTCAAGGTACTGTGACTGTTATATCTTTTATGTTTCAATATAAATCTTTTGTGTTTAGTCTTCGTCCCTTCTTCGTGGTGTCTCAGAGAAGTCTCGCAGGATCAAGTTTTTAAACCCGGTGGTAGTCATTCAAGGTACTGTGACTGTTATATCTTTTTATTTTCAATATAAAATCTTTTGTGTTTAGTCTTCGTCCCTTCTTCGTGGTGTCTCAAGAGAAGTCTCGCAGGATCAAGTTCTTAAACCCGAGTGGTGGTCATTCAAGGTACTGTGACTGTTATATCTTTTTATGTTTCAATATAAATCTTTTGTGTTTAGTCTTCGTCCCTTCTTCGTAATTGTCTCAGAGAGTCTCGCAGGATCAAGTTCTTAAACCAGTGGTGGTCATTCAAGGTACTGTGACTGTTATATCTTTTTATGTTTCAATATAAATCTTTTGTGTTTAGTCTTCGTCCCTTCTTCGTGGTGTCTCAAGAGAAGTCTCGCAGGATCAAGTTCTTAAACCGAGTGGTGGTCATTCAAGTACTGTGACTGTTATATCTTTTTATGTTTCAATATAAATCTTTTTGTGTTTAGTCTTCGTCCCTTCTTCGTGGTGTCTCAAGAGAAGTCTCGCAGGATCAAGTTCTTAAACCCAGTGGTGGTCATTCAAGGTACTGTAGTATTTCTATCTTTCTATGTTTCAATATAAATCTTTTGTGTTTAGTCTTCATCCCTTCTTCGTGGTATCTCAAGAGAAGTCTCGAAGGATCAAATTCTTAAACCCGTTGTTGGTCATTCAAGATACTGTGACTCTTTCTATACCCAAATAGTGTAGCTGCTCTGATTCCTAAGAAGAATGACTTACATGGTGGTAGCGTCTGCATCAGTCTCCAAGTCTCAGTTAGCTAATGTTTAAAACACCTCGAAAATAAAATTGTTGTACTCTCGCTGCTTTTTATTGTTCTGTGCGTGTGCGTGTCATAAAGGCTATTTTAAAAAATTTAACGCTATGATAAAAAAATGCGAAATTTCAATATTTTGATATGGAAGTCAATGAAAATCTAAGCATAGACGATAACACAAGTAGTGTATTTAAACTAATAAAAGTGGAAAAGAACCAGAAAATCGAAAATACTACGGTAATATAAGTGAAAAAAACATAAATCAAAATTTCTATGAAAATGTCAGCGGAAAATAATTAAAAAATGCTACGGAAATATCAGTGAAAAGTAAAACCCGCCCGTAATTTGCAAGCTCTAGTTTGTAATAAAATATATACATTTTGTGAACTAAACCAAGAAATTTGTATACCATTGGGTAGCCAACATTCTGTTTCAAACGTGGGGTGACCTGCTTAAATTTTAGAGAAAAAATAGCATAAACAAGAAATAAAGGTTGTATAAATTTTGGGGCCTATAATGTGCATAAGTTCCGTAAATCGACCATGCTCTACAAGATAGCGTTGTCAGAATTTTTTGAATCAAATTGTACACTTCGATTAGTTTCCGTGTTAGTGGTGTTATGGCGAAAGTCGACTGTAGCTAGTTAGCCTAACTTATATCTTATATTCTACTCTGCAACCATTTAAGATATTGAATCACTAACCTCCATGCAGTCAAACTTTGTTTTATGCGTGCAGAAAATCTTCGTTTGTACAGACCATCAGTGCTGCCACCAGCCTGATGCCGTCCACTACCTATGGATCGGTTGTCTATAGAGCCATTTTCGTCAACATGAGGCACCATTTTCACTCTGTCTTTGGCCTCTTGAGTTTTGACAGTACATGCAGACCCGACTAATGCATGGATAGGCATAGTGGAAGATACTTCCGAGTACAAGGCTTGTTACCATCCTATAAAAGGTTAAGAATATTCTATTGTCTTTATTCTTTGTATCAGTCACCTCAAATTTGTCTCGAACTTGTGTTGGAATTTCAGCGTAGCAATCATCCACCATTGACAAGGCAATCTTAACAGAATATTTGCCATCTACAATCCTCATGGCCCATTTTAAAGAAGCTTTTAAAAATAGAGTGTCATTATACTAAAAGTATGCACTTCGCCTTCGAAAAACCCAAAAGTACACATTAAAATGCAATACCCGACAATTCTCGATTTGCGTGAAAAATTCGTAATTTCTTGTTAGGCAAATTTAAATTTGCTGGGACAAAATAAAACATTTTTGCCCTATTATACAATAGATGGGTTTTTTGCTTTGGTCCCCTGTTGTTCTTTCGGAATTTTTGTAGCCTAAGCTAAAGGTAGGCCAGCGTATGTTAGGATGGGCTTAAACATGAGCATAAAATATGTTTGAATGCGTCCTAACATACGCTAGCCAGCCCTTGCCTAGGCCTAAAAAGTTTTGAAAAACAACGGGGGGGGGACCAAGGCAAACCCCCTCCACCCCATTGTGGAATAGAGCTAACATTTCTGTTTGGTTTAAAATTTATGTTCACAAACCGATATATTTCTGAAAATTGTGATCTTTAAAAAATAAGTAAGTCTGTTTAATTTGCATTACCTGTCTATTATATAATTGCATTCGAAATCATCGTCGTCTTCGCCTAACTAAAAATATTTAAAATACAGTTTTTTGCTGAACTATGCTTTAAAAGAATAGACTAATACCGTATTTCCTCTAATGCAGGGTGACCCAAAAACAGTCACATTTGAGAAATTTTAGAATTGAATTTTTTGGGTTCTTAATCGTGAGTGATTGTGTTTATTTGAAAAGTCGCTGCTTCCTTTAAGTAATCTCTAAGTTTTTTATAGGAACTATAAATCAGAGAGCTCCTAGGTAGCTCAAATACTGTCATCGATTTTCCTGGGGATTTCGATGGGGCAAGGGACTACCTACGCAAATTTTTCAAAAATATGACTGCTTTTTGTGCCACCCTGTAGAAGCCCTGCCCAAAATCCGGAATTTTAAAAATTTATTCTTTGTATTTTCAACCAATTTTTTTAAAGTCGCTTGCTTATGTGTTATACCAAAAGGTAGCCCAAATTCTTAGCTACATTTTTGCATACAGGGTGCAGCATTCTTGTCTACCATTTGTTTTGCTCATAACTTTTGAATTCGTGAAATTTCGGCGCGATCTTTTTTGTTCGAAAGAGGACATTGTGCGCAACCGTTGGTTCCAAACATTCATAATAACACTTTATTCAACAACACCAGAAAATATCAGACAGAAATAAGAGCAAAGTTCAAAAAAATCTTGAAAATTTCAAATTTTCATTCACTCAACATTTCCATATGCTTGCTCAGCGCTTTGGCATCTGCATCTGAGACGGTTTTCGTACGAGTTGATTGAACGGTGCAGCATGTCCAACGGAAGGTTGTCAAAGCGTTGAGCAAGCATATGTGTTGAGTAAATGAAAAATTGAAATTTTCGAGATTTTAGCTGCTGTTATTTGTGCATTTTCTAGTGTTGTTGAATGAAGTATTATGAATGTTTGGAACAAACGATTGCGCCAATCCTCTCGAACAAAAGATCGCGACGAAATTCACAGTAAAAGTTATGAGCAAACAAATGTTAACAAATACCACTATACAGAAATGGGACCAAAACCAAAAGTAGATCAAAAAGGCGAAGAAAATATTTAAAAATTCCAGATTTTGGGATAAGGCTTTTATTGAAAATACATAAATTGTGTTTTGCATAAAAATATTCACCGGATTAAGCAAAGCTTCAGCTACTTTCAGCCAGCCCATGTAAAATACCAGCTGAAGTTGAGTCATAAATGGCACATATAAATCGACCTCAAATATGTTTTAGTTGGTTTGTTCAAATTTGAGGCAAAAATTGTAACCTACGGCATTGTAATTTTCTACGGTAGCAGTAATAATAAATTGGCGAGACACCAGAGTCAGCAAAAATACACGTACTGCCAAAAAGACAACTTGGGGATAGGCTAGTGGCACAGGCACCCAATCGTAGTTGCACAGGTTTTGCAAATAGCCACGATATGTCCTGACTTCAACCAGCAGACCATTCAGCAACACGTCAGCAGTAATCTTGCCTTTGGCCTACAAAATACTATTCTGTTTAAACTAAGTTCTTAAATTTGTGAAATTTTGAATTGCAAAATAAGGAATGAGGGCCTGATTGGCAAAGCAGGTTTTGTATTGCCTTGGTCATCCATGGCGCCCGGACATTGTCCATTTTAATGGAAAATGTCGCGGAGGAAAGTTTTGTTAGACCATTTTTTGATTACACATCAGCCTGATTTTTCAGGATCAGTTCTTCTCGGCTATTTTCACTGATCCTGAAAAAATCAGCGCGATGCGTAATCAAAAAGTGGGCTAACTAAACTCCTCGAGCGACATTATCCATTAAAATATCGAACATATCATCCACTAGTTTTTCGATTTGTGAGGTAGGCTAATCAGACCTAAGGACGAACTGAAACCTGTTTTTTTCACTTTTTTTAGTCGGGGAAAAGGTATGAGTTTGTCCTAAAACACGCTAGCCTGCCCTGATCCCAATCACATTCAAAAAACAACAGGACACCAAGGCAAAAGTAAAAACAGGGCCGGAAGGAGTTTTAAAATGTAAAACAAACTAAAATAAACTTGCCCTTAAGTCATATGCCATTGCAAACACCCAGTTGATTGGCATCCAATACTTTGTGAACCCGTTTGTTACACTGTCCATCAACTCTTTTTCGTGAAGTTGCAAAAACCCTTGAAGATATCAACATTTGAAAGATCTTACCTAAAGGTTTTTGTAAATGAAAGCCACCATCCACAACCGCCTCCATGTTGGGGAACCTTTTGAACTTTAATAGAAATGTCTCTGAGCACAAGCACTTGGGTGAGGCACATGTAGCGAATCATATTTCTCCTGATTATTTTGGTCTCTTCGTCGTCCCCTCTCACATAAGAGCTCACGAAAAATGCGGCGCTTAATAGAAAAAGTACATTTTCGTTTAAATTTGGATTCGGTAAACTTACTTGTCTACAAATCCAATGTTGGCAAATATATTCTTCCATCTGTCCACCACAATTGTCACGAAGAAACCTGAAATTTTGTTAGATTAAAGAAAAAAGGTTTTGGACAGGAGCAAACCTAGCATAAATGTCAAAGGAATGTATTCCAACTTGCTATCAACATGATTAGCAAGTAGAGCAAAGTCTCTAAACTAGCTATAATTAGATGATTAAAAATAGAAAATTTGCTACTATCGTATACATTCTAATCAACGCTTCAGGCGTTTATTTTTCAATCCGCTAAAAAAATTTCAAATTGTCAATTAAAAATGGCCTTAACTCTAAAACCTTAGTCAAAAATAGGAGAAGGGGGGTCTATTGGACCGAGGGCGTCTATTAGAGCTAATACGGCAGCTTAAAAATTACTTATTTTGGATCAAAAATATTTTTGTTTTCCCAATTTCGTATTTTGAAATCCCTTTACACGGCTTTTCAAAACGTGAAAAAAGGTTCACTTTGGCTTTAAAAATTTTTTGCGGAAAATTCAAAAACTCCTTCAATTTGACTAGAAAAATGAGTTCCAGACTTAAAATGGCTTCTAGTTTTCATAGGTGCTCGATATTGTAAATATTTGCTCCAACTTTTTAGATCAGATCTAGGGCTACATTTTATATATGAATTGTCACTGAGGATGCAAATTTCGTACTTTTGGATGCAAAAGAAAATTGGGCGCTAGTGAAGAATAGGGTTCCAAAAATCAGCTTGGTCACCTGTTGTTTTATTTGTAAAAACAACCGGGGGACCAAGCTGTTTAATAAAATTTATTAAAATTTATAGGACCAAACTAGTTTCTACGAAAAACAACAAAGGGAGCCAAGCTGTTTTTTATTAAAATTTATAGGACCAAACTAGTTTCTACGAAAAACAACAAGGGGGGCCAAGCTGTTTTTTACGAAAAAACAACAAGGGGGACCAAGCTGATTTTTGGAACCCTATTTTTCACTATAGCCGAAAATTGCACTTTTTTTTAAAATCTTGAGATCTCGAGTTACAATGACTTAACTATTTGAAAACTCCTTATTTTTTTAAATTTTCTCTATCTTATTCGATATAGGAGATTCAGGGCTCCATTTTGATATATGACTTGCAGCAGAAAATCGAAACTTCGGTATTGTCTATGTAAAAGAAAATGTGATCATTTTAGAGACTCAGATGGTATTGACAAGACGAAGCACTGCAAAGACTACTACTACTACAACTAAGCAAACACAAGCGGCTTCTCTACCAGCGAAGCGTCAATTAGCAGCCAATCAGCGGTGGGCACCAAACAAAGAGACAAAGTAGAGATGGATAAACGGACTCAGCAAAAGTCCGAAGCAGCACAGGGCCAAAGCTGGTAAATACTTGTTTCAAAATTTTACTATTCTATAACACCTGGTATTCACCTGATTTTCAATAGATTATTTATTTGATGTGATAACATTGGTTTTGCTGCTCAGGGCATTTGTTGTTGTTACTAATGAAGTGATTTTTGTCTGGGCCGGTATTAATAAAGATTACCCTTACCTCTACTTTTTACCCGTATCTCTAACTTTACCCGTATCTCTAACTTTTACCCTTACCTCTACCTTTTACCCCTACCTCTACCTTTACCTCTACCTCTATCTTTTACCCTTACCTCTACCTTTTACCCCAACCTCTAGCTTTACCTCTACCTCTACGCTACAACTGTTTCGGCACCAAACGATTTATTCAACAACATAACAGTGCAAAGCACACCTCAACGGACAAAGTAACGATTTACGATAGAATTCCTCATATTTGATCCCGTGTTCATTCTTTGCAATGCGCAGAGATGGCATGCGCAGACCCTCCTCGGCGGCTGATTATCATTCATCTCCTCGTCGTTTTCATCGGAGACTCCTCGAAGGCGGCATTGCGATAAAGTGAGAGAAAAAGCACAGTCTTAAAGAAGCGAGCAAAACTCAACAATCCGCACAACAATGAAACGCACAACAGTGAAAAACGGACGTTAAATTCGTGTTAAGCGAACTAAAATTGCCCTAGAAATGCTTTACGGGACAATATTTTGAAAATCGAGATGAAGGTAAAAAATTTTACCCTGCTCCACCCATGGTAAAAATATGCCTTGGTCCCCCCTGTTGTTTTTTACCCTTACCTCTACCTCTACCTTTACTTCTAGCTTTTATTAATACGAGTAGAGGTAAGGTTAGAGCAAGGGTAAAAGGTAGAGGTAGCAGTGGGGTAAATTATAATACGGGTAGAGGTAAGGGCATAGGTAAGGGTAAAAGGTAAGGGTAAATCGATTATTAATACCGCCCCTGGTTGAAAAGAGTTGCTGTTAGCTTAAAAAGGTAAAAGGTCACATTGCAAAATATATGGATTTCCGTCACTTTAGAAGATAAGACGTTCTTTTCGACAAAAATCATGATTCTCTACAAATTTGGGCTCTAAAAAATCGAAAACAGAAAAAAATAAATATGCTGCCACTAGGTGGATTTGAACTTGAGAAAAAATGACGAGTATAACACTCTACCACTACACCACCACGCACACCCAATTTTTCAAATTGGGTGAACCTTTTTTCGCGTTTTGAAAAGCCGTACTTTAGACTTATATTCCTAAAACATTTTGCGGAACTAAAATAATTGCATTGAAATTTTTTTGATATATTTAGCTATTTAAACTAGAAAAAAAACCTTTAATTTATAGTGAAAACTTTATTAGTTCCTTTCTCCGAAAGTGAAAAAATGTACCTATTTTAAGCCAAGCAAAAGAGGAATGAAAAAGTCGCAAAATCGAAGTAGCCAAGAATCTTACGAAGATCTCTATCGAACCGAGAAGAGAACGGAAGAAAGTGAAATTCCAATAAAAAAACTATCAATAGAATCACCGAAATTTTCGAATAACAAGGAAAGTGCAATCCGGAAAGTGATATTTAGTTGTAATCAATCCAGGGGTTACGCGGCAGCATGGCGGAAAATGCAGACAAAAAGAAGTTAAATGTTGGTTGAATAGAAATGCGAAAAGAAGTTCTATTGGGCATATTTTGTTAATTTTGAAGGAAGCGATTATTAGAGGTGACGCGGTAATGAAAAACGCAATACCGTATTTCCTCTAATAAACACCCTCCCCAAAATCCGGAATTCTCTGCGTTTTATACCAAGTTTTTGTTTTCGAACGCAACGTATGTTATATATTAAAATGTAGCATTTCTTTCTATGCAGGAATTGAGGCGCCGGCGGAAGTCGTTCATGGTCATTGGTGCAGGATCCCTACCAATCCACCGATTCGGAAATATAAAGGTTGAGCAGAGCTCGAACATTCAATCCCCAATGTGGTGGAGCTCCACCTTGCATAAACACCAGTTGGTCGAAATTCGGCCATTGCTGGAGGGATGGGATAACATTATCTTGGAGCATGACCAAATATCGCTGAGCATTAATGTTCCCATCGAATAAGAACGGTCCAACGACACCGTATCGACCAATACCCGCCCACACAGTCCCCCTTGCCGAATGAAGGGTTTCCTCGGCGTACCAATGTGGATTATTTCGTCGATGAGTCAAACTAGGCATAACTTCGCTCATTTTTGAGATAAAGAGCCACTCTTTTTTTTAAACGAAATGGTAAATCAAGGGCTTTCCAAAGAATATATAGTTGTATCAAAAAGGTTGCAATTACAACGAGTTATGACAAAAACAAAAGGTAAAAAAAAGTTGTGTCACCCTGTATATTAAAATGTAGCTGTGAATCTGCGCTACATTTTGGTATATAACATAAAATTCCGGATTTTGGGGAGGACGCTTACTAGAGGAAATACAGTAATACAAACATAATAGCAATAATAGAAATATGATAATAATAATAATATATAAAAAACTTAAAAAAACATCTACCTTTGTTGATCCGAATCCAAAAGAAAACGATAAAAGCAAAAAACTATATAGTAGAACACAGTCCAAATGCACAGTTCTGTCAGAACTGATCTAAACAATTTTACAATAATTTCTGTTTAATAGCTCCTTAATTAGTATACTTCCATATGGAGCCTTTCCAGCGAAAAACAATTTTCATAAATGACCATGAAGACGACGAACTAATGTCCAAGTTGTAAGAAATAGTCATGGCGCAGGATTTCACCGTAGGATTTGGACAAAAATATGGCTTTTAGGAAGGAACAAATAAAAGCATCTGTTTGTTCCAAAAAAAAATACTTTGTAAAGATCAGGAAAAAATGGATCGATTAAAGTGCCTTAAACAACTTCAGATTATGCAGCATCACACAAATCATTGGATTAAAAGGCCGGACGCCAATACAATCACACAATACTGCGGACGTTTCGCAGTTAATTTATTCCCACTTTCTAAAACAATCTTTTTTAGTAATAGTGAGTGCATTCCTTGGAAAGAGTTAAAACAACAGTCAGCTGGGTCATCTAGTGTTTTTCACTTGCTCTTAAAGGGGGGGGGCATGCCCACGCTAATAAGAGGTGGTGCCCTGGAATTCAAAATTATTTCCTATTAGGTTGTCCCATAAGTTTTGCGAAAAACCTTTAGATTTTTTTCGAAAAGCAATTTTCATAAAAACTTGGCAAAATGACACTTTCTAGAACCAGAATTTCATCCTGAGCACGAATCTGGTGTCAGAAATACCATAACTCGTCATCATAACAATATTTTATTCAAAGTAACCACCCTCACATGGGTGGTCACATGGCGCAGATGTTCAGACGTGTTTTGCTCTTTCGGCATTGGACGATCTAAAAACTTGATTTTATCCATTTCTGTCAAATAAAAACGCATTTCTCAGGCCGGATTCGTGCTCAGGATGGAATTCTGGTTCTAGAAAGTGTCATTTTGCCAAGTTTTCATGAAAATTGCTTTTCGAAAAAAATCTAAAGGTTTTTCTCAAAACTTATGGGACAACCTAATAATTACTGGACTTCTGTACGAATTTTTCAACTTGGTTTCTAACAAAACAAAAGGGCCAGAATGGTTTTGTTAGAAACCCAGTTGAAAAATCCGTACAGAAATTCAACAACTAGGAAAAACTTTTGAATTCCCAGGCACCACCTCTTATTAGCGTGGGCATGCCCCTTTAAAAACCGTTTCAACAAAATAATTCTACCTTTTCTCTGAAAAAACTAAAATTTTGTTCAATCAATAAAAATGTTTGACAACCACAACCATTTTTATCGACAAAAAATTGGGAAGAGTTAAATTCAACAAGAAAACATTTAAAAAGGTAATTGCAGTCGCTAAATTTTGCTCCTTAATCCTATGTCTCCATTTACAAGTTGTTCTACTGTGCAGTTCTTTTTTCTAGGCAGTTGGTTTGTTTTTGAAGACAATGGTTTGCTGAATGAATGCCAAACAGGTTCTCTCTAACTAAATTGTTTTGTTTGTGTGGCAGTTTTTTTTATTATAAAAGAGTTTTTTTTTTAAATTTATTAACCTATTAACAAAAAACTTCCCTACACAAATAGTTTCGCAGCGTATTTTCGGGGGTTTATTAATACCAAAACAAACTATTCACAGTCAGCCTTTCAAATTTGTTTGCTATGTCCGCCGGCCCTATCCAGTCATCCTGGGGCTGGCTTTGACTAAATCTATTGCACAGAGGCGTGGGGCACCTAAATTTTTTAGGCCGTTGCACCGTTTTTTTCAAATTTTCAAATACTACCTTCGATGGTAGTTCTGAAGCGTCAGAATCCTCGCCATCTCAGCCTCCCTGATCTCGTTGTCCTTCTCGTAGAGGACTTCTGTAAAGCTGCACTATATCTTGTCATAGGCCTGCATTTTCTTCATCGCTTGATCGGCCGCAAAATGACTCTTCTCTTACATTGTCGTTAAATAAAATTGACTATGGTTACCTAAGACAGACTGATGACGCTTGAGCGATGGCAAGCGTATCATTGAAATAAATGCAATTTTCCGCAAGGAAAGCATGATCTTCTTGGGTGCACTCCTGATTGATCCACAATTTTTTTATTGCGCAACATTCCGCTTCGAGCTTTGAGTGAAGACCGATAATCCAAATACCGTATTTATTCTCATA
Source organism: Ditylenchus weischeri (assembly GCA_029231635.1). NCBI lineage: Eukaryota > Metazoa > Nematoda > Chromadorea > Rhabditida > Anguinidae > Ditylenchus > Ditylenchus weischeri. The sequence continues at coordinate 30,823 of JAMRYI010001136.1, read as the reverse complement.
GAGCCAGAGTCTCTAATAGAGCCAACCCTTCCCCCATCGTTTTTTGACTAAGATTTTAGAGTTAGGACCATTTTTGATTTATAATTTCGAGATTTTTCAGCAATTGAAAAACAAAGCCAGATATGGCTTTATTAGAATAAATACTGTAGTCCTCGTTTAGAAGACGTTAGTAGAATATACCGTATTTCCTCTAATTGAACACCCCCCTCTATTATAACACCCCCCTCTAATGGAAGAAAACGATGAGGAAGAAGAGGATGAAAATGGATACGTAAGCGATATATCTTTGGAATTGGATTGGAACGATGAATTGAATGCACCGAATCCTGAATTTCACGCCTTTTGATTGAAATTTGTCACATCCTGGTCTATTATTTGTTGTTGTTGCTTATTATCTTTTCCTCCTGGTTATTGTTATGATTTTGGATGTTGTTCTGGTTGTTCTTTTCACCTCCTGGTTTTTGATTAATGGTTTGGGAATAAATCTTCGATTGGCTAATGTTTTTTGTTGTTTTTGTTTAAAAAAAAACCCGGCACTTTGCCGCGACATGGTTGAAATATAGAACACCCCCCTCTAATATAACACCCCCCTAGAGCGAGGCTGAAAAATATAACACCCGGGTCTTCTATTAGAGGAAATACGGTATATAAAATAGAAAGCTATGAATATTGTTATATCGGATCGATTGTCCATAGGAAGATGGTGAAGGCTGGAATTGAACCAGCTCTTTTGGATTACCGGGCAACGTGCTGCCATTATACTACGTCTCCACCCTCTAGACATCCTTCACCCTCCTGGAAAGGGACTAAGAGAAAGGAGACACAACAAATATAAACAGAGAATGATTAAATTAGCAAAATATTTGCTGAAAATTAGTATTTACGGAATTTTTTCTCTCGGAATACCGTAATTACTAGCTCGGGGGGCCCGCCTGTCGGCGGACCACCCTCGCCTTAGTCAAGGTAAAAATGTAACTTTTGAAAAATGATACAATTGAAAATTTAAAAACAATAAAAAATATACTCACGCAGAGTTTCTCATAACTGGCAAACCGATTTTCCCTGGCAGACTTTCTTGCTTTTTTTCTTCAAGTTTTGATTTAAAAATGAAAATTTTAGATTTCAAAAAATTACATTATCTCTTATAAAATTCAGTTAATAACGATATTCTCATCTGTTGAAAATATCGTTAATAACAATTTACTAATACAAATTCAAAAAATCTTTCTGTCGAAAAAGTGATATTTGTGGGCGATGATCTGACTTATTTGATCAATCAAATTTATCCAAGTTTACACTCATCATGTAGCCTCACATGGGCAGAATTGCACTATGCTTTTCTTTTTCAAGTTTTGATAAAAAAAGAAAATTTTCGATTTTAAAAATTGATATCATCCTTCATAAAACTTAGTTAATAACGGTGTTCACATCTGTCGAAAATATCGTTAGCAACAATGTTTGCTTAAACTACTCACTCTCTTGGCACACCTCTTTTCTCTCCTGGTCACCCTCTTGACTCTTCAGGGGCCCTTCTCATTCCACTCATTCTCTTGACTAACCTACCTACTCGCATATATTTCTGATCAGTCTATCGGTGAGCCTGCGTAATTCAAGATACTTCTCACTTTCCATCTACACTTATGTAGTACTATATAGAAGTTTCGAACCACTACTCACTGTCTGGTACCTCTACTTACTCCCATGGCACCACTACCTACTAACTGGGATGGCTACTCACTCCTTCGGCATGCCAAAAAAAATCAAACACGAAAGACAAAATAATAAACAAAAACACCTTTGAAACAAAAATACAACTTTCCTCTTGAGACAAAAACAATAAAAATTTAAATTCAAAATAAAGTGCCAAATTTCGAATTTCTTCTAAATAACCACCTCCATAAAACCACCTCCATAACCACTACTCACTGTCTGGTACCTCTACTTACTCCCATGGCACCCCTACCTACTAACTGGGATGGCTACTCACTCCTTCGGCATGCCAAAAAATCAAACACAAAAGACAAAATAATAAACAAAAAACACCTTTGAAACAAAAAATACAACTTTCCTCTTGAGACAAAAACAATAAAAATTTAAATTCAAAATAAAGTGCCAAATTTCGAATTTCTTCTAAATAACCACCTCCATAAAATCATAAATACCCCCGGGTTCCGGTCCTCGTATCGAACCGATCTTTTTTTTAAAAGAAAGCTGAGATTTCGGGCTACATTTTAAGAGTGGGGCAAAAATTTCCACTCACAACAGCTCGGAGATTTTGACTCTTGAACAAAAACGACAATTTGCTCACTAAAACCCAAAAATTGAAACCAAAAAAAATCTCAAAACCAAAATCCACAACAGCCATTCTACTCCTGAGATCCCAAGCTTCAATTTAAAAAAAAAATCGACAAAAAAACCAAACAAAAACATATCAAACTAACCCAAAACATCAATTGTCCGCAAACAAAACATCTCTAATACCATATAGGAGATTCTAATAGAAACCCCGTCTAAAATAGGGGATCGTTTTTCGGGGATCAGCGGGTGGGATAACGGGACGGGATTTTGGGCTGAAAACGGGACATCCCGTACGAAATGTGCACTCTACTTTTTTTTTTATCATTTCGAGCGTTTGCAATGTTACCATTTCCAGATAATGTATGGCATCAACAAACATATTCGATACTTCTTATTCATTTTTACTCCGCTTTTTTGTTAAAAACCCAAAAATATAAAGATTGTCGATAGTAAGGGTCCCTACAAACGAAAATCGACTGGCCAAGGCTTTACATACACTCATTTTTTAATTTATTATTGTTTTGTAGGTGATCGAACATGCGAGGGTTTTTTTCCTTTTGGATCAATGTGGATCAAAAAAATTGTAAATGGGTGAATATAGGTGATGAGAAGAAAGTTTCGAAAGTTGTGAAAGTTTTTGACTCAAAATTTTCGCGACTTCATAAAATGGTAGCCCCCCTCCCTGAAGGACATCCAGAAAATAGAAGCCCCGGGGCTTCTATGAGAGGAAATGCGGTACATAAAAATTACTTTATTCGAAAAATAATAATTTATATAAATGCACATATCCACCAACTTTACACACACTTTATGAACAAAAAACATTTTTGAACAGAGTATGAAAATCTGTTGACATTTGAGCGAATGTCTAGGTTTGTTTTTCAGCCACTTCAACGGTCTGACATTGGGCCTGAACTGTGATGTAATCAAAGGCATGGTCGTGCTGCAGTTTGTGGTGAGCCTCTGCCATAATTGCGTTTAAATCCACTCCTATTTGAGTTTGTGTGTCCAGATGCACGGAAATGGCGGTAGAGTCCAATTTAAGTGCCCAAATTCTCAAACTGTGCACACCAATTACTCCTAAAAAATTTTAGGTTTGAATTATGAGATTTTGAGAAATTGTGAAAGGTGGCTACCAGGTATAGAAATGAGATCAGCACACACTTTGGACAAATTTAAATGGGATGGAGTAGCTTCCATGAGGACTTGCACAGTATCTCTGAGCACAGGTATTGTGGTCAACTGCAAAAAGAAGGGTTAGAAATACAAAATTTATTGATTTCTAAATTTGAGCTTTTTAAAAAAAGTTTTATCTGTTTGGGATAGACTTTTGAGGTCGTCTTCACGTGCGATCGAATACCCTGCTCCTAGGGCCGTATTCTAAATCGCGGATTTTTTGAAAATCGGATTATCCGTAAAAATCCGGTTCTTTAAAAGACCGGATTTTTAGGATTTTTTGAAGAATCGGATTTTTGAGAATTTTTTTAAAAGACCGGGGTTTTTTTCAAGATTTTGGCTCTTGTTCTCACTATATTCATTCTAGTTACTGTTGGATTTATTGTGTTGTGTTTGTTATAATAAATTTTGTTAAAATATTTCAATACTTATATTTTCAATTTATACTTGCAATACGTGTTTTTCAGTTATTTTTTCCTTTTTAGTGATTAAAGAATGCTGTGTTTGCAAGAAATGCTCAGCTGGATAGCAGAATACGTGTCGAAAAACAAGACTACGCTGGAACCAGATGGAAAAACTCAGCAAGCAAACAGCTTTAGAAATTCTGCATGGAAAAAGTTTACCAAGACGTTCAATGACGAGGTGGTGGTGAAGGAGGTGGTCCAATTGCTCAGCACTCAACTGTAGTATAATTTTTTGTTGAAGTTACTGTATTGGTTTGATGAGCCACCGCTTGAGCATGTACCCCGAGTGATTGTCTTCTGCCCGTGCTTAAACAAAAACAATATGCAAAAACCACAAATTGCTCAATGATACCGATTGACGTAGTCATTTTCATTGATCAGTACTGTAGTTTCGAGAAGGATGTGAGTGCAATCTACGGCTCCAATAATACCTAAAATCATGAAAAGTGATAACTTCACAACTCTTCAAACTTTTCATTACAAGAGAGACGACAAGGGTAGAGAAAACCGGTCTTGACCAGTGACCTCTCTTGTTCAGTGCGTGAAGCCTGGTGCATTAGTGATCTTGTGACCTTATTCACGTACCGGGACACTGCACTTTGATGCGCTCGAAGAAATCGGCAACCACAAGCTGAAGGCTGTCCAGTGATAAATAGTATAGCGTGACGAGAACTTGCTCAAGAGTTCCTGCTGCTCCTCCTCTCGAAGTTCTTTCCTTTGGCTCAACGTCTTTGTCCACAATTTAGCAAATTTTCTTAAATTAAAAAGTTCACCTATTCTATTTTTTATTTCTTGCAAAAACTAAAGCTGAATTACCCGAATGGATTCTTTTCCGAATCTAAATCGCTTGTGAAGATATTTGTCGCTATGATGCTCGACAAAGTCGAAACCACCATCTTCTACATCTTGTCGAAAATTCATTGGAATCCTAGCGGCATCCATAGTTAGCATTCTAAAAAAAACATTTTGCAAGTTACAGTCACTAAGACAGGGATGATATATGTACTTTTTAAAAAGATTTGTACTTTTTGGGACTCTTTATTTACTTTAGTTTACTTTACTTTATTTACTTTATTTACTATAGCATTTACTATAGTATACTAAAAAAAATCGACCCTTTCATCCAAATGGTGATTGACTGCAGGGATGCGCATGCCAGTGGAGATGAATTGGACTACTCCATCCTCTATGACGAAAACAGCGATAATCAATCAGAAGATGATGAGCCTCCACGCTCCAGATATCAAGATATTAACAAGGCTATTCAAGATGGATTTGTGTCTGTTCGTAGAAAGTGATTAGCTTCCGTTATTTTATCTGTGGTGAAATATAATAAAAGTTTTGATCTGCTAGGACTTAGGTTCGGGTGAGTGCTGGGGCTCAGGTTCTAGTGCTCCAGCTTCACATAAGTTAACAAAAAAACTAAAGAATTAAAAAAAACTGCCGAAAAATTAAAATTCAAAAATAAATTGAATATAAAAAAATGAGACAATATTTACTAAACGCAATAATGACGTAAATTCCGGATACTTTCAAACTATTAAAAAAATCTATAAATTGTCTTATTTGACCGATCAGTGTAAATTAGAAAAGTAAAATTCTAAAATGTCAAATTCTTCACAATCCCAAATTTTCAAATACAGTCGACGCTCGGATTAACGACACCCCAGATTAACGTCACCTTAATTTGGCCACGTTATGTAAAAAGACATTCAGATTAACGGGACCTTATGTGCTTGGAGGGGGGGGGGCTATAATTTTTTTTTCACTTTTACATATTGATTATAATTATAATTCAGTTTTTGACGTTTTTTACAAAGCAAACCGCCTAATTAACGTCATCTCAGGCTGGGTCCCTTGAGGTATCGTTAATCCGAGCGTTGACTGTAACAAAAATCTGTAGCCCATCATGTCGTTTTTTGCAAAATCATTATTTAACTAGTCTGCAAGGAATTGGGATTTCGCATGAGTCCTACACATCCATAGATTGGATTTTCGACATAAAATCCGGGCATGTATGCCCCACCCTTTTAACCTCAGGGTGACTCCCTCTTTTTGGTGGGCCAAATATTAGGTTGTGTCAAAAATACGCGGAATTTCGACTTGGTACCCCCTGTAATGTTTCGGCATATTTTTCGAAATTTATTTCCGACAGTTCATGAAATGTGCTTTTTTTCTTATTTTTAGATGGACAAAAATTATTTTGTCCATCGTTATGCTGTTTCTGTTCGATGCTGGGCATAACAACGGGTACCACGTCAAAATTCCGCGTATTTTTGACACAACCTAATATTTTATGGCCACAATGTGAGTGTGAGGTCGTTAAGGTGCCGCATCTCAGCAACATTATGTAGTTTTAATGATTTCAACAGTTTTTTTAAGGTCCGCTACTGGATAAAATAAACTTTTCCACTATCTGGTGTAAAAGGAAAATTTTAGAAATGGACCTCGTACAGTGATGTGCGCAGCTCCGCTCTTGGCTCCGAGCGATTCTGCTGCGAGTCAAGAGCCAGAACAGGAGCCAAAATTTCGGGGACAGGAGCCAAGAGCCAGAGCAGGAGCCAAAATTTCGGGGACAGGAGCCAAGAGCCAGAGCAGGAGCCAAATTTCGGGGACAGGAGCCAAGAGCCAGAGCAGGAGCCAAAATTTCGGGGACAGGAGCCAAGAGCCAGAGCAGGAGCCAAAATTTTAGGCAGCACATCACTGCCTCGTACTTTCATTATGGCCAAGCCATAAACCAAACGATCAAAGCACACAAAACTTATTTTGAACAAAAAATATTTCACTCACCAAAACCAGAAATCCGAACAGAAATGTGCAAATGGGATCAGCTAGTGCAAAGCCAGTTAATTTGATTATCAAAGCAGCTAAGAGTACTCCAACAGATTGTACCAGATCGCCCAATACATGGACAAACGCTGCTCTGATGTTGAGGTTGACATGTTTGTGTGCTGTTTTCTCCAATCCTTTTTCTATGCTTTCACAACTGCCTGAAGAAGTGGATGAACAGGAGGAGTCATGAGAGTGTTTGTGACCAGCAGGCATGCCAAAGTGCGAATGACCAGCCTTGCTTTTGGAGAAGTGCAGTAAAGCTCCGATAACCAAATTGAAGGCAACTCCCAGAGTGGCTGTAAGCATCATGACGTCAGCATCTACTTCATAGTCCGCTTCTACTATTCTCTTGATGGCCATGTAGACGAGCAGAGAGGTCAGCACCCAGATAATAATGATGCTGAAAATAAATAACTTCAATTTGTAATGTACAGTCAAACATGGATAAAAGACAGGGATGAGATCTCAAAATTTTGAAAATAAGGACATTTGCTCAAAATAAGGACATTTACTTTGTATATTGTCTTTTATTGGTTTACTTTGACAGATTTCCTCAGTTTTTACCGCTCATAAGCAGTCTTGTAAATCGAAAAACTTCGCCGCCGGCGCCGAGCGCCGTCTCAATTTTTTTCGCCGCCGGCGCCGGCGCCGGCGCGAGCACCGGCGCTGTTTACAAGACTGCTCATAAGTATTAGTCTACAAGGGAAAGGCTAACGGTGCACCCTGGGGGTATCTTTATACGGAAAACACGAATATCAATGAATCACACGTCAAAATTAGTGTACCGTGCGCTCAAAATTTTGCTATAATTTCTTTGCTATAAAATAGAAAAAAATAGAAATAGAGTTCCATAAAAATGTTTGCTAGCTAAGACATGACTTAAAAAGGTACAGCGAAAAAAACCACACGGAGCTTGCTAAAGCCACACCGGTGTGGTTTTAAAAATTAGGCAAAAAAGTGAGGCATACACCGGAGCTTCACGTGTGGCATTTTCAAATCAGAAATTTGGATTTTTTCAAAAAGCCACACCAATGCTTAAAAAGCCACATATGGCCAACCCTGCTACGCCTATACAGTCCGGTTCCTCTATAAGTTCGTTATCGAACGCCCCTCAAGCACGTCTCGCATAGGGTCTGACAATTTTTCACCTTTTCACAGGCTTTTGCCGAAATTGATTATCGTAATTATCTTAATTATCGTAAGGAATTTTTTTACCAATTTTTTGCCAATAAGACCCGTGGTCCCCGCTATAACGCCACCTTTATTTGAAAATAGGGTAAATCGAAATCCGGCGCTAATAGCGAATAAACCACCCCCTTCCTAAAATCTGACCTCCCCGAAATTGCTGTAACTACTCTTTGGAACAACAAGTTTAGGCTTCGCCCTTAGGCTCAGGGTATGGAATTTGGGACTAAAGCATGTCTTACGCACATTTTCCGGGGTCTAAAACTAATATTTGGGTACTATTTATTTAGGGTTTAAAAAGCAAAATTTTTAGGGGGGGGGGTGGGTATTCGCTACTAGAGTCTAAAATCCTCGGGCTTAGGCTTAGGGTTTTGGACTACAATAGCGGGTACTTATACGATTCCCATCAAAAATTTTGACTTTTTTAGATTTTCTACCCAGCCTTGCAATGTTAATTTTAATCATTTTTATACCCCTTCTCCATTGCAAGCAGGCAGCTCTTTTTTCAAGAGATATAGATATATATTTTGAAGATATATGTTTCTTGATATATAAAGGGCCAGCCCTTGGCCCAGACCATGTACTCCCAAAGGGGTTTCCTATTGAAGTAGGTTGCCTGCCGAAGGCAGGCAGGTAGAAAATCTCAAAAAGTCAAAATTTTTGATGGAAAGTGGTCGGAAACAACGTTTTTATCGGTTTTAGCGTGTAAGAAATTGCTTAGAAATAATTAAAACCTGTTTTTGAAAAAATTCCGATATGGGGGGGGGGGCGAATCAATTCTAATAGCGAATCAATTCTGGCAAAAGTCTTCAAAAATTGAGATAAAAAATGGTCGGAGCCTAGGTGGGAACGAACTTGATGGTGTGCCGTTACAGAGGGACTTGACTGTACCAGTCTCTGTTGTGATCGCAGATCATCAAATTATTAATTTTTAACAAAATGATTAATTAGAAGATAGATCGATAGTGAATGAGTTGTGTGCTCAGACAACTTTTTGAAGTTAAATTTCGAGCATCGAATTTCGTACCAATGAGCTGCAATTATTTTGTCAAACTGGAAAGCTTATTCATAATTATTATTGTCTTGACACGACATCGAGTCTTCTGTTGACTCGTGTCCCTCTGTTATCTATTGCTATCATTTGTTCCGTTGTAATAAATATTGTTGGTGCGCTCTGCTCTCTCTCTGCTCTCAAGAACACAACACAAACAATGAAATTTACCTGGTAAGTGCGCCCAACACTTCGGCTCTTTGGAATCCAAATGAGTATTTGGCAGAAGGAGGCCTCCTGGCCAGATGTATAGCCATGATAGAAATAAAGAAGCTGACTAGGTCAGATATCATATGGAATGCATCAGTCATAATAGCTAAACTGCCTGACCACCATCCTCCGACCACTTCTGCTAGTATGAAGGCAAGTGTCAGACCAGAGATCAGGATCAAAATTGTTTCATCTCGTCTAAATACAACAATCATTAGTACATAGCTACACGCGGTCCGAAAAATAGCGCCAGCACCGGCGCCAGTGTGCCCAAATTAAAAAAATCGCGCCGTAAAAAGCGAAAAAGTAGTGTCCACGGTACTTTCGACAAAATTGCGATATTTTTCCGGTTGAATACCTGGATTTGAAAAAGAAAGCTGAAATATTTGGAGCACCCAAACTAAACGTAAAATTGTTGACATCTTTTTACACCCATCTTATTGATCCTACTAGCGAATCCCTCCCCCAACGATTTTGCCTTTTTAAACTTAAGTAAAGAGCACCCAAATATATTTTTCAGACCCCCAAAAAGTGCGTAAAACTATTATTAGTCACAACTTCCATACGCTGGCCTACCTTTAAGTTACAGCGATTTTGAGATGATCAGATTCTTGGGTGGGGGGAGGGGGTATTCGCTAGTAGCGCCTCTTATTTCTACTGACAAGCCCTATGGTTGGCTGATTTTTCGAAGTTGGTCTAGACTCTGGTGGGGTTGAACAGAGTGGTCTTAAAAACACGATCGGGCAAAAAACCAGCCGGGCCTGTGACAAATATGTAATTATTGGTTTTTAAAAATTTGAACCGTTTTGCACAAAAAGGTCATTCTACAAAACAGTGCAAAGGAAATGTGTGAAATGCCGAAAAAGAACATTTTAGAGACTTTTGAAAAAGCAGCAATACAACCACCCCCCCATCCCTGCACCCAAACCAAATATTCAGTGGCTTTTTTGTTTTCTGCCTCCTGATCTGTCAGGGAATTTTAATAATTTTATTGGCATTAAAAATTGTTCATGGGTTGCATTGTTTTTTTCCAGAGTTGCTGCAAGTCTAACCCACCTAGAATCGTGCTGCATGCTTGCATTGCTCGCTTCTCGATTGCACCGCTTGAGGGGTTGGCACGTCTCCATGACGTCTGATGAAGCAGGAATACTTGTGGGAATAGCAAATGGAGAATCAAACTTAGAAATTTGGATGTCTTCAGAAAAACTGCTCGCGGCATGTCCTGCGTAGATCTGGTTGTTCATGAAATTGTTGACTTTCTTCGCTTTTTCCAGCTCTTCCTGATTGTTGTTAGTGTCCATAGCTGAAAAAAATACAGGAATTTAGCTAGTTATTCGTTAGCGCATATATATGTGATCAGCATTTGGCAAAAAAAGTTGTAGGAAAAAACCCTGAAATCTTGACCACGGCGGCTGACAGGACCCTGAATTTTTTTTGGGTCTGACCTGAAGTCATGAGGATTTATTTTTAAAAACTCAAATATTTTGGGGTAAAGTGCTAAATTTGACAAAAACTTTTATTTTTTTTTCGAATAAAATTTAAAAAAGTGATGTTACAGTGAAAGACACATTTATAAGTCAAACGAAATTAGGGAAATTTACGGAAACAAAAGAACAAATTATCAGAAAGCCTAAATAAAATAGGCTCTTTAAGATCTTAATAAAAAGAAAATTTCAGAGAAATCAATTTAGACAAAGTATATAAGTAGGGTTAATAAGCGAAAAGCCGAAATGTCAAAAAAAATTCGCCTAAAATTGCGTTTTTATCCATGTTGACATGAATTTTTTTTGGTAAAGTTTCATAGTAACAGATATCCTAGAATATAAGCTTTCCAATGACACCAAAATTGCGTAAGGGTCATATAAAAATTACAGATATTTTTATAAAAACATATTCGTCCTGAAAAGCCGAAAATAAAAAATTCTTCGGCTTTTCAGGCCGAAAATGTTTTTATAAAAATATCTGTGATTTTCATATGACCCTTTCGCAATTTTGGTGTCATTGGAAAGCTTATATTCTAGGCTATCTTCTACTATGAAACTTTACAAAAAAAAATTGGTACTTCTGCTGTTTACACGCCCCCTCATATATTTTGAAATTTAGAATGAAACATCGAAATCGATAAACAATCGATATTATGGACCACAAATGAAAAAAAAAACATCTGGGCCCTTGAATTTTCGACGCCACACAAAATCTGATACATAACTTAGAAAAAGTTCACGTGATATAAAGTAACGTTAGGAATATGAGATTTTGGTAAATTTTGGTAAAACAACAAGAGAAAATAAAAAACAGAGAGAAATGAGAAAGCAACGAACGACAAACAAATTCAAGACAAATTCAAAAGTAATGTGCAAAAGCGTCGCAAAAATTGGCAATTTCAAAATATATGAGGGGGCGTGTAAACAGCAGAAGTACCAAAAAATTTATGTCAGCATGGATAAAAACGCGATTTTAGTGGAACTTAACAACCCTTTATATAAGCTATTTAAACGAGTCGTTCAATATTTTAATTAATCTAAAAGAAATGCGTCCATTTCAATGATCATTTCATCGGCAAAGAGTCATTTTGCTTTTGGTTAGAAGACTACAATAGAGGGAAAAAGTGTTATCAGCGTTTAGTGAGTCATGGAACACTTGGATGCTTCTTCTTTTCCCCTTTTTATTGTTCCATAATGGCTAATCTATGTCCTCCAAACGAATGGTTTTTTATTTGATTTATTTTTATTAAAATGAATCAAATTGTGTTTTGGTGGAAATGCAAGTTAGTTAGAGCATAATTGGCTCACTTGAAACATTCTCAAAAACACTTTTGTTTTGGTTTAGCAGTCGTGTACTATTAGGGAATGTCAGTCTTAGGCGAGCTTCTGTTGGGTTAGTTGGCTGCCTCTCAAAAAAAATATAGCTACTTACAACACACCAAAATTTTAATAAAGAATCAGACTGAGGGTTGTTTTTAATTGAGAAATGTCGTGCTTTCTTATGGCTTGTTCACAATAGTCGGAGTTGGAGTAAGGGATGTTCACACTAACATTTTTACTCCAACTCCAATTTTGATTTTTTCATAGCGGCTGAGTTTTTTTTGACACCAAAGTTCATTATCTTTTTGTTTTAATCATATTTTGCTGGAAATTAACACTTCTGAGGCAGGGGTGGGACGGAATTCCGATTTCCGTCACTTTTTCTCTTCCGATTTCCGAAAAATGGGGTAGATTTGAAATGGAAGGGAAAAAGTGACGGAATTCCGATTTCCGTCACTTTTTCCCTTCCGATTCCCGAAAAAATGGGTCAGATTTCGGAAATCTCGGAAGAAAATACCGTATTTCCTCTAATAGAGCCCCCGGGGGCTTTATTTTTTGGATGCCCGAAAATCGGAAAATTTGGAATTCGATCTCGAGATTTTTGGGTGCTCAACGAAAATCTGAAAAGTGCAATCGGTAGAGCTCGTGGGAGTTAAGAAAACGCGTAAAACAGCTTTGCAAAATATTTACTTTAGGCCGAGATATAGGTCCTCAAAGTTAGGTGGGTGGGGGTCTATTAGAGGGGGTGCTCTATTAGAGGAAATACGGTAGTTAGCTTGGAAAAAAATTTTGAAATTTTTTTTTCAGAAATTTTTTGAATTTCTTCCGATTTCCAATTTCCGATTTTAAATTTTTTTTCTTCCGGTTCCGACTTTTTTGTCTTACGTCCCACCCCTGCTCTGAGGCTATTTAAGAGAAAAAAGCCCTTTAGTTGGAGTTGGAGTAAAAAGGCATTCCTAATAACAATTTACTCAAACTTTTGAGAAGTACGTAAAACCACTATTTAAAAAAAAGTTACAAAGCACTCGTAAGTAAAGGCCAGGCCCTGAGCTTAAGTAAAAAATATTGGGGGAGCGTTATACCGCAATAGCGCCAAGATACCAATTTTTTGTAGAAATTTTTTCACATTCTAAAACTATGTATCAGGTTGTAGGATAAGTTCTGCGCCGACACCGACGTGATTTGCAATTAATGCAAAATATTTTTATTTATGAAAATTATAAAGAAATTTCTACGCTACTCGTTTTAAACCCCCTAAAGGAATGCCTAAAAACCATTTTTATACAATAATTTTGCCCTAATAGGACCAGAAAAGCAATTTAAAAGGGATTATGGGCTGTATTGGGAGAGGAAGGGAATAATAGGGGCCACTTTTAACGCCAAAACTTGTAAAAGATGTTGAACATGGTTTTGAATACTGGGGCCTACCGCATAAAGAAACTCTGGTATGCATACATTTTTCATGCATCCAGAGTTACTTTCGAGTGATTTGTGTCTAAGGTATGTGGGTGTGCGCATCTCAACCCCAAGCCCAAGCCCCATGCGTAAAATACCCCCATCATAAAATGCATTTAGAGTTAGAGATGCGCGCACTCACTTGCCTTAAACATAATTCCGAAAAGTACTCTTGATCATAAAATGCATATAGAGTCTATTTTTGCCACGGCCTAAGTTGAAAAACACGGTAAAGCAGCCAAAAAAAGTGGCCCCTATTATTCCCTTCCCCTCCCAATACAACCCGTAATCCCTTTTAAATTGCTTTTCTGGTCCTATTAGGGCAAAATTATTGTATAAAAATGGTTTTTAGGCATTCCTTTAGGGGGAGGGGGGTTTAAAAACGAGTAGCGTCGAAATTTCGATGTTTTTCAAAACTAACTTTTTCCTTTGAAAAAAAAATTTTGTAATTTTTATAAATAAAAATATTTTGCCATCCATCAAAAACTGCAAATTACTTGCAGAAATCATCCGTCAACTGGATAGAAGTCAAACTGTGCTGAGGAAATAGGCATCAGACTGGAAACTATTGTACGTTCTATTAAATAAATGATAAAAGCCTTAAAAATAAATTTGCAGTGGGTTAAGTGGCCACAAAAACCGCTTGCAAAGTGCAGACTAGTGACGTTAGCCACTCAAATTAAAATCAACAAACACAACAAGAGAACACTTGCTATATGTGTCCCCAGCCTGTCTGAGGCTAACCGTGCGCAAGATGCAAAAAATAGTTCTCTTACGCTATTGCAGTGATTACTTTACGATTACTGACGTACTTTAATATAGTAGCAAAAGCTCACGGACTGTATAAACAAATAAAAATATATATTTTAACAGACTTTTGATGAAACAAGGAAAAGCAAACATGTGTGCAAAACAGACTAAGAATTAATGTTTTGTAGAAAACAAAACATGGATGTCTAAAACTTCTACCAATCCCTCGTCCTCTAATAACCAATCCTGTCCTCAAATATAATAACAGTCGGGATTTTTGGAGTTGGCCTACATGGCCAAAGTATTTATTCGGTGGCCCAGCTGGCGCTAAAGTGACCGCGTTGAGTAGGCTAACATCGGCTGTACGACTTCGGTTGGTTGGGACGATTGGTTTGGGCCAGCGTGTGGGGTAATATCCTTGTATAGTACCAAGTAGAGTACCCGATAACTTTTAGTCTTATAGTCAGAGTTGGCCTGAAGGCTATTGGACTGGTTCAGATGCCTATTCGTTGGGAATCTATGCACATGATCCATGGGGGGCTTCCTACCGATAGTTTCCTACCGATCGGGCATTCGAATTAGTCGAATAGCTTTCAGCCTAACCGTAACAAGTAAGTACTGCAGTCAAACCTCGATTCAACAAACCCTCTTGGGGTTGGAAAAAATGTTCGCTAAATCCAGGCTTTCGTTAAATCTAGGGTTCATTAAATCTAGGGTTCGTTAAAGGACCTTAGTCGTACATGTTTGAATGCGCGCGGGACAATCTTTTTATTCCGAAAATGTTTAACATTAAATTTTTGAGATAGTAATTGTTTTTCAATATAATTTAAATAATAAGATACTGAAAAATTTTACAATAAAACTTAACTGCAGAATGAGTTTCGGCACATATAAAGCAAAAAATGTAAAATTCGATCAATCTTCACTTTGACAAACAAGTGAATACTTTTAATACTTTTACGCATAAAACAGCCTATGTTTTGCATAGTTCGAAAGAAAATTTTCTGCTGGTCATTTTGATATATTATGAGCTTAGGTGTGATATGAGAATCATGGCGCACCACTTGAAACCCTGAGTGTACTCTGCTGAATTTCGACCACGCACAATCGATTACCTCTCAGACCACTTTATTTTTCAAACAAAAATGACCGACGTCATCATGCTCAGCACGGTTTGTTTTACTTGGTGTGATTGTTGAGCGCGCCAGAGCTTACAGTAGCGAGAATTGCGCGAATTCAAACAGACATTCACAAAAGGCAATATCAAAAAATCTGCGAATTTATCATTTTGACTGTGGTTTTTGTGAGCTTTTCAAACAAACATTGTTGCAACTTTTTGTTTTATTTGTAGCCCGATAAATTTTCTACATGATGCTGTAAAAATCGCCAATCAAAATTGTTTGTGTCGAAAGTTATGGCACATAGAAGTCAAGTTTAGGGAATCCAAAAATCCATACCTCGAGAAACAAGTGGTGATTTATTTTAACTAAACAAACAAAAACAGCCTTGCCTTACTATCATTCGAAAGATGAATTCCTTGCAGTCATTTAAGTATGTTATGAGTGTAGGTGTAGTATGACCATCATAGCACACCACTTGAAAACCTGTAGGTATCCAGCTTGATTTAGACCATGCCCATCCTTTTACCTTCCGGAGCCCTTTTCACCTACTTCGTCAGACATCGAAGCGAAAAGGACCCGCACCATCTTGTTCAGCACATTCTGTTTTACCTGCTGTGACTGTTGAGCGCACCAGGGTTTCACATGTTAACAAACAATTACTATCTCAAAAAATTAATGTTAAACATTTTCGGAATAAAAAGATTGTCCCGCGCGCATTCAGTGAAAGTTTCATTGTTGGCGACGGCTATGGTCCTTTAAATCGAGGTTTAACTCTTTGATACTAGGGTTGGCCTCCCTACCTCCGCCCCCTCTCAGCCGAATTTTCCTCATACCAAGGAAAAAAAGGGCTCACAAGGGCTCACAAGATAGTACCGTTAAATGGAGACTCTCCTGCAAGCATTTTAGACTTGTTTCCAAGTAACTGAAAAGGTTGAAAAATTCCAAAGCTATTTGCACAATAGGTGAACTTATTGAGAAACGTCTGGCGCTCCCAAGTAATAGCTGTAAAATTACACATAACAACAAAAAAGGAAGAAAAAAATCAAGGATTACACAACTTTTTAGTGCTATTGTGGACTGTCTCGGTCACATACACACACAGCACAATGGTCTGAATAAAGGGAACCACATGGTTTGCATTCCACACATACAAAACTATCTAAACCAACTGGCTGGATGGCTGGCTGGCTAGATTGTTGGCGTGTGCGAGTGCATATATATATTCCAGGAAAGAAGAAAAGAAACACCAAAAAACAGTCAATCAAACTATTTTTTGCCGTCAAAATAGAGAAACGCACACATGAGCGTAAAAAAATTCGAAAGTTCTTTTATTGTTGTCTGAGGAAATGGTTGTATTTTTTAGAGATGATGACGGGACGGGACGGGTCAATTCCGTCCCGTCCCGTTAATTTGAGAATCGTCCCGTCGGAATCCGCCCGAAATTTGGCACCTGTCCCGTCAGTGTCCCGTCCCGAAATTTTTAAATTTGAATTCTGACCCGTCCCGTCCCGAAAAGGTCAAGCCATCATCTCTAGTATTTTTCGGGAAGTTTGCCAAAATCTTTTGTGGCTTTTTTTTTGAGTTGTAGTTAATGCGTACCTCCAAAATACTCATTCTCTCTACTAAAATTAGTACTAATTTACCTCACAAAATGTTTAAAATTGTTTGTTCTCGGTGTTTCTCCAATTATTATTTTACAATTTTAGACTGGGTAACTCAATGTGATTGAATTATAGACTAAAAAAAAAGTGGTCAAACTTGGTAGACCAAATCCCGAAAAAGGGGTTTCAAATAGAGATGATGGCTTGACCTTTTCGGGACGGGTCAGAAATCAAATTTAAAAATTTCGGGACGGGACACGGGACGGGACAGGTCAAAAAGTTATATCGGGACAGGACCCCGGGACAGGGAAGATTTTCGGGACGGTCATAAAATTTCCGATCAGGAATTTCAATCCTATATGCTGTATTCATGTTCAATTTCCAGACGTTTGACATTCTTCCGATTGATTCACGTTTGTTGGGCTTCCTGTAAGATCTGATTCATGGTACAGTCAACCCTCAATATAACGGCCCGCAGTGTGACCGCCGTGTAGGGACGTTATACCGAGGGTCCGTTATATCGAGGGTTGACTTTAATTACAAGTTGAAGGTAGCTGTTGAAAAATTGAATTTTTTCGGGACGGCACGAGACGGAATTTAAATAATTTTTTTTCGGGACGGGACACCGGGACGGGACAGGTGCCAAAAAATTTCCGTGCGGGATTCCGGGACGGGACGATTCTCTAAAATTAACGGGACGGAATTGTCCCGTCCCGTCATCATCTCTAGTTTCAAACCACTTTTTAGTGTGTTTTATGACATAAAACGTGTAGGAAACATGTTTTTCGGTAAAAAGGCAGTTTTTGGCGAAAATTGACCAAATTATGTATTTTTTGCTTGAGGGACCAAGGTGGATGGATTTTTTATTTATTTTCAAATAGAACTCGGAAAAAGTGCCTCTATCTATATGCTTGTTCCAAGAGTCTTGCTCTTATTAATGTCGCAGTTGCGCGCATCTCTAACTCTTCATGCCTCCTTTGCCACCGAAGGAGGCATGATGAACTTTGACCAACGAAGTTGTTTGCCAAAAAGGCCGGAGTACGGTATAAGAATTCCTCCCAAAACCGGTTTCAACCACTTTTCGTGTGTTTTAGCATCTTTAACGTACAGAAGACATGTTTTTAGGTGGCGAAAAACCATTTCCGGAAAAAAAATATTTTTTGAAAATTTTGACTATTGGGGGGACCAGGATACCCCTTTTAGGATATTCTACCTGGGTTTTATCACTGGGACTATGCTAAAAGAGTCTCCTTATGCTGGGAGGGGTCGTAGGAGGCTTTGGGGTTGAGATGCGCACACCCACATACCTTAGACACAAATCATTCGAAAGTGACTCTGGATGCATGGAGGGCTTGGGGTTGAGATGCGCACACACATACCTTAGACACAAATCACTGAAAGTGACTCTGGATGCATGGAGGAGGCTTGGGGTTGAGATGCGCACACCCACATACCTTAGACACAAATCATTCGAAAGTGACTCTGAATGCATGGAGGGCTTGGGGTTGAGATGCGCACACCCACATACCTTAGACACAAATCATTCGAAAGTGACTCTGGATGCATGAAACAGTATGCAAACCAGAGTTTTTTATGCGGTAGGTTCCAGTTAACAAAACTGTGTTCAAACTCTATCTTTTTCGGTCTTTTTAAGGTATCCAGGTTCATTCAAAATACCATAAAGTCAAGATTAATACTATAAAGTCAAAATTTTAGTCAAAATTTTCAAAAAATATTTTTTTCCGGAAATGGTTTTCCGCTAGAGGTGATGAAACCGGGACGGGATTTTTAGCCAAAAATATTTCGGGATCGGGATTTTTCAAAATAAAATTCGAGATCCCGTCGGTATC
Source organism: Ditylenchus weischeri (assembly GCA_029231635.1). Classification (NCBI taxonomy): domain Eukaryota; kingdom Metazoa; phylum Nematoda; class Chromadorea; order Rhabditida; family Anguinidae; genus Ditylenchus; species Ditylenchus weischeri. The sequence continues at coordinate 12,026 of JAMRYI010001136.1, read as the reverse complement.
CCGAACAAATTTCGGGATTTGGCTAATATCAAATCTAAGTGGAAAATTACTACTGGTCGCATCATTTCTTAGTAGCCTTTAACAACCTTTCTTTTACCCCACGCACACACGCAGCCATTTAAAAAAATTATTTATTTACGCTTTTTTACAACAATGAACATCACTTTATAAGCAAACATTCAATCGGGCGGTGCGACCGCCCGACATCTTGATGACATTTCCGCACAATCCACATTTTGCTTCAGTAGCCGACAGCTTTGCAAAAAGATGGATTCCAAATAACACTCATCTGAAAATGCGAAAAGATAAAGAGCGCATCAACGTACAAAAGCGGAAACGATGCAGCAGAATTTATCAAACAAATAATGAATAATTGATGAAAATGCTATAAAAAATCGTGTCGGGACTTGACGATTTTCGGGATCGGGATTTCGGGAAATGGTCGGGCGGGATTTCGGGACGGGATTTTGGACCAAAATCGGATCGGGCGGGATCGGGATCCCGACGGGATCCCGTCCCGTCATCACCACTATTTTCCGCCACCTAAAGACATGTTTTCTGTACGTTAAAGATGTTAAAACACACGAAAAAGTGGTTAAAACCGGTTTTTGGGAGGACTTCTTATACCGTACTTTAGCCGCCAAAACTATTTTATACCATAATTGATTAGTTGATACCTCATTAAAAACTTTATAAACTAAAATGACAGGGATACAGCTCCAAACATCGAATCATATGTTATAGTCGAAATATATTAGACATACAGCGAATCTCGTAAAATCCGAAAACAATACTTTTCTTCAATAGTTTTCGATTTTGTGTGACCTTGCCAGAGAGTTTTAATAGTTTTCGTTTCACTTTCAATGTTATTGTGTGGTATGTGAACTATGGAATAAATGACCCAATTCATCTTAATTTATAATTAATGACACAAATGTGGCGTTCCCAACCTAAACAATTGCACGTAGTGAAAAAATTTAAGAAAATTGTAAAGAAAAAATGTGTACTTCAAAGTATTTTTGCTGGTAATTGAAAAAAATGAATAAAAGGTTTTGTAGGTAATTAGTGGGATAAACAAGGACTACAAAAAGAGGTGTAATATATCTCAAAATAGATTCAGATCATTTATTAAGAAGATTATTTCTGAAAAATGTGTGCAATAACATATTTTTTTCGCTTGATTCAGACGGCCCCACAATTCGGCCCCACAATTTTTTTGTCATATCAATGAATTTTGACACATCCTATTTCCTCTAATTAGCCGCTCCTCCCCCCTAATAAGCCGACCCACTCGACTTTGAGGACCTACCGTATTGTCTCTAATAAGGCGCCGGTGCCTTATTTTTCAACCCCTCGAAAATCGGGAAATTTTGAGGTCGATCTGGAGATTTTTGGATAAAAATTAAAAATTTAAAAAGCGGAATCCGTAGAGCTCGTGGGAGTTATGAAAATGCAATAAACAGCTTTGCAAAAAATTGACTCTGGGCTGAGATATAGGTCCTCAAAGTTGAGGGGGCCTTATTAGAGGAAATACGGTATATCTTAACCCAAAGAAAATACTCTTCAATCGACCACAAATTTTTCCACATTTCGGGATCCTCTAATAAGCCGGCCGGCTTATTAGAGGATGGAGAAATACGGTATTCGTTAGTTTGGTGTCTGTTGGCCGCCCGCACAGATTGGGGCAGTGCGTAGACGTTTTCCGTAGTTGGTGAAACATGTTGTAGTCTGTTCTAAATTATGCTAGTCTACCCTAAGCCTAAGCATTCTCCAACAACAACAAATTGTGGAGTGGCTTTTTGGAGAATTTACAATTTGGAGCTAAAATTTACACAATTAACCATTCAAAGCAATGCTCCAGTCTGGATTGATTAATCAATAAAAAGGTTGATTTGGGTAGAAAAGGTCAAATCTGATTACAGTCCACTCTCGATTTAGTGTAGCCCCGAAAAGTTCGTTCCCGTCGAGGGTCCGACACTTTTGATATGGTTTGAAGGCTTTTGTTAATTGTCCTTGGTTAGTCTAATCCAAAAAATCGCAAGGATTCCGATTTTGCCAATCGTTTTTGTGAATGACACACAGTTTTGCCGAAAAGACCCGCTGCTCTCGATTTAGTGCAGCTACTTATTTCAAAAAAGGCTACACTAAATCAAGAGGCATGGGTCTTCTCGGCAAAACTGTTGCCATTCACAAAAACGATCGGCGAAATCGGAATTCTTGCAATATTTCCGATCAGACTGATGAATCCGACTTGGTAAAAGTTTTCAAAAATAGATGTAAAAAAGTGTCGGACTCTGGGCAAGAAAGAACATTCTGGGGTTACACTAAATCGAAAGAGGACTGTATTTTTCCAAATGTTGATCTATCAGAAAACGGCTGATTTTTAATGGGGTTGATTTGTCTGATTTCTGCGAGAAAGGCAAATTAAAAATGCAAGTAGTCAAAGACGAAATTGTTTTAACTGATTGCAAAGCCTTATTGGAAATATTTATCGGCTGAAATAATTTTTGCAAAAGCGCATTAATTAAAGCCTTTGAAAATAAACAATAAACCAAGGAGAAAAAATTAACAAAAAAATCAAGGCACAATTTTTTGTTTTGTACAAAAAAGAATTGTTCAAAAATCTGTTTTTCAAGTAAGATTTGTGGGAATTTAAAAATTTTGAGATGCCAACCCTGATCCAGACCAGAGGTTCCCTGATATCAGAACATTCCCGTTATCACGCGATATGATATGACAGGCTTATCACATCAGTATCACATCACCGCTATCATATCACTACCATATCACGCAAGGAAGTTCGAGGGTGTTATCAAACCACTATCATATCACGCAGAAAATTTTGAGCCACATCATTATCATATCAGACGAAAACCCAGAATCCTCATCATATCACTATCATATCAGGAGGGAATTTCGACGGCCTTGTCATATCATTATCATGTCAGGCGGGGAATTGATGTCACCCTGTCACTATCACTATCATATCAAGTCCCAAAATCGTTATCAGGGAACCTCTGATCCAGACCCTTCCAAGCTGCAAATATTGCTCAAGAAATTTGTGTTTCATTGAATAGCTATTTGAAAAATTTAAAATAAAACTTTTTTGCACAAAAAAGGAAATAAGTCAATTGGATCGACTCAGACAATTTCATTTGCAGTCAATTCTTGTTATTTGTAGAATTTAGTGTAAACACTTCAAAATGGTACAGTGTTAGTAAATAAAACTGTACAAGTATTTAATTGAAGTTTCCAGAAATTTGTGTTTTGTATTTGGTTAAATTGAATGATTAAATAACAAATGAATCTAAAAAAACACTTGTTTTCCAGTAACTACTGTCAGTTTTTTACCTTTGCACAAAAATTTGGTCTTACCGCAACTGAGCGTAAGTTTAGGGCTAATACTTTATTCTAGTATTAAAATTTTTTGAATTTTTCTATTTTTCTTGCTTATTTGCAAGTATTTTTGATTAAGTTTTTAACTATCGTGTAGCCCTAAATCTCGGCTGTTCAACAACATATTGGCTTGAATCATAATTCTCCGGCTTTTTTCCAAAGGCCATTCTATACTAGGGTCAAAAATTCAAACTGGTTCAAACTAGCGTCACGATAACAACTCAGCATCATGTTATAGCGCAGCTCAAAAGCTGCACAACTCAATTTACAGAATAATTTTTGAAAATCTGAGCGTTGAGATATGGCCTCTTGAAAAAAGTCAATTTCTTTAAAAAATAACCGAAATCGAAATTTTTCCAATTTTTACGCATTTTGGCCATTTTTAAAGAAATTGACTTTTTTTCAAGAGGCCATATCTCAACGCTCAGATTTTCAAAAATTATTCTGTAAATTGAGTTGTGCAGCTTTTGAGTTGCGCTATAACATGATGCTGAGTTGTTACAGTCTATTCTCGATAAACTGGCACCCTTGGGGACAGCCTGGGGTGCCAGCTTATCGGTGGTGCCAGTCTATGGGGATGTTACTTTGCCTAATTTCTTTGTCGGCCAGCCGAATAGGGCTTTTTCAAATTCGAGGATGCCAGTTTATTGGAGTGCCAGTTTAACGAGAGTCGACTGTATCATGGCGCCAGTTTGAATTTTTGAAGCTTTTATTGATTTTTATCACTGTTTGAACGATTTTATATCTCTACATTTGTTTTTGAAGCTTATTTCAAGGGCTTTCCAACGGTATATCACAAGCCCCTATGACTCATATAAATGGCTGAAAAAGGCCTTTGGAAAAAGGCCGGATAATTGTGATTCAACCCAATATATTTCTTCAATGAAAATTTTTTAAAATGTAGAGATTTACTCGGCTTCTTACTGCATTTTCTCTAATTTTGCGGCCGTCTCTGATTTAGCTGTCCCCTCACTTTGATGACCTACATCTCAACCTAGAGTCAAATTTTTTTGGCATGGGGACAATTCCGCGACGGATAATTCCGCGGCAGATAATTCTGCGGAATTTCAATTTTTGACGTCCTTGCTAGGCAAAAAACCAAATTCTGACACCGGATTCGTGTTCAGCGTGGTCGATTCACCTTCAAACGCCCCAAAATTTTCCGATTTTCGGGGGTTAAAAAATTTAGCGGCCGGTCGCCTAATTAGAGAAAATACGGTATTTAAGGACAGCTTTTGGCCGCATTTTTAAAGTCTTTGTAAGGAACGAACACCACAGAAGTCTATTAAAAGCGACAATAAAACCATATGACAAAAAAATTCCGTTCTTTTAATGAGTCAAAAGGAGATGTTTTGCAACAACAGCCCACTTTTAAACAAAACACAATCGTCACTTTTTGTACAATTTCTTGTAGAACAACCAATAAAAACTAATTTAGTTCCTTTTAAGTTAGTGCGTGTTGTGGATCTTATTAGAAATAATTGAAATTTAAAGACACAGTAAATTGTTTTTCAGCTGATTTGTAAGTCACTTGACACATTTGTTCTGGATCTCATTAAAGGACCATGTTCGCGGTGGTCTGGTGGGTCCCGCCAATTCAAAAAATTTGCCTAATCATTGATAGTAGTAAACAGGGTGGCCATATCATTTTTTTGGAAAACAGGGCATGCGATCACAAAAAGAGGGCATTTACAAGTAAAAATTTTGAAAAAAGGGCATCATGAATATTTCTACTACGCAACACTTAAGTTAGTTCAACATGCAAAAAATCGCACAAAAACTATACTTTCAGAATTTTTTTTATTTCTCTAGAGCAAAACAATCGGGATATATAACATCAAAACTAACTCATTCAAACCATTCATATTTCTCGCTGGATTTTGCTTTTTTCAGAAGATCTTTCTTAGAGAGGAAGTAGTCGAAAGCGAAAAGTAGTCGAAATCGCTCGTTTGGCCATGCTGAAAATATTCAATTATTGAAAGACTGGTTATCAAATCCATTCGCAAAACACAACAAGAAAAAAGAAAACCACAAAAAAGTGGCAAACACAACAAGTAAAGCATTCCGTTCATGTAGAATTTTTACTCGATTTTGCAATTTTCTGCCCTCTTTTTGTCAAATAAAAAGGGGGCGAAAATTTCAAAAAGAGGGCATTTGCCCTTCAAAAAAGGCATTATGGCCACCCTGGTAGTAAATGATGTTGAAAGCCGATTTTCAAAACATCTCAGCCAATGTCCAGAATAAGTGTTTTACAACATTTTCCAAACTTCCTATGCATGACATACAACAACAAAACTCCTAGTTTATTGTCAACCAAAAGATTTAATTTCCAACAAACAAACAAAAGGTTCGGAAAATCAATGCCTAGTCAATGCCAAGTGTTTTGTTGAATTTCAACATGAAATTCCGCACATGAGTTTACAAAATCATTTCACATTTTTATTTGCACTTCACAGGAATTGTGTTATTGGCAAAACTGTGATCATTTACAAACCACAGCCCACATCAAAATGCTTCCGATTTTGTGGACAAGACCGATGAAAGATGCCGTATTTACTCTAATAGGCCGTCAAGTTATATTTCAATCAACCACAAATCAGGAAATTTTGAGGTCACTCTCGGGATTTTCGGGTGCTAACCGAAATCTAAAAAGTGGAATCGGCAGAGCTCGTTGGAATTGAGAAAACGCAAAAAACAGCTTTGGAAAAAAAATCTCCAGTCTGAGACATAGCTCCTCAGGGTGTCGCGTATCAGAGAAAATACGGTAACTCGCAGAAGATCACAAAATCGGGGTTAAATAAGTACCGGACTTCAGGGGGTGACGTTTTATTGCCGTTTTATTTTTACATTCTCTTTATTCTTACAGCCAAAATTCCGGAGACAAAATGGCGCAACAAAAAATGCGCGGAGCAGAATGGCTCAGCCTCGACGGCAAACATTTTTATTTGAAGAAGTGTTACATCTTCTAGTACTTTTATTTTCAACCCCTATCTAGACATGAAAAATAGAGGTCTTGTGTGCTCAACCAAAATAAAAAGGAGAATTTGATACAGTCGAGTCCCACTATAGTGCGATCCCACTATAGTGCGACTCCCGCTATAGTGCGACCCTGAGACTGATTTGGTTGGCCAGCAAAGAAACCCCACAAAATTTACTCCCAATATAGTGCGACCCCACAGTGCGACACCTGCTATAGTGCGACACTGTGGCCGGTCTCCTGTAAGAAATTTCATCCCGGTATAATGCGATTTTAAAAAATTATTTGAAATTTAATGTCTTGCAACGAAAGAAGTTATTTATTTGTTTTGGAGCAGTTTAAATTTATTTTCCGCTGCTTCTCCGCTTGTTTTTGCCATCTCGTTTCTTTTTCGTGCTTATATTTGGTTATTGATCCTTCTATAGTGCGTATAACACAAAGTTTGGTGAAAGAAACCCGCTATAGTGCGATCCCACTATAGTGCGACTCCCCTATAGTGCGACTACCTCCGGTCCCAGAGTCGCACTATAGCGGACTCGACTGTACTACATAAAATGCAAAAAAACAACGATATAAAATTTTTTTTTCTTCCACGAAACATATGCCGTATTTCCTCTAATAAGGCGGCCCCTCGCGTTCAAAATCGTGTTCTTGGCATTGTGATTTTGACCTAATTTTGAAACTTCTCTCAGGCATGTTATCATCCATTTTGTAGCCAAGGAGATGAGCTACAAAATCAGTGGTAACTTGCATGACAGAAGTTTGAAAAAAATAGCCCAAAAACAGAATGCCACAAACACGTTTTTTGAATTTATGGGGTCGCCTTATTACGGTATCCCTAAAGTGGACGTTTATTAGAAGGTGGGCTTTTATTAGAAAGCATGTGGTAAACATTAAAAAAAATTGAGAATTTACACAGACACGAAATTTCACAAAAAACAGACTACAATAAAAAATCTTGAAAACAGTCTAGCATATTAAAGTAGCAAATTGCAAATGCGGATATTTGCAAGGGAGGAAAATGTAGCCGTAACAGACAGCTTGTGTGATCCCTGCACTGCAATAAATGCAGCTTCTCAGCAGCAGCTGAAAGGGAACTAGAAAGCACGTCGGTCAGCATAATTATGCGACCAATGAGTGCACTCTTTTTTTGTGATTCTTGTGGGAGGCTTGATGATTTGATCATGGAATCAAGCCCACCATATGTTTGGTTCATTAGGAATGTGGTGATGGAGCATCCACACACACAAGTTTTTGCATCCTTGTTGCGACTGGCTTGGGGCATAAATGCAACTAACAAGGTTTGTAAGGTTGGAAAAAAAAGAAAGGGAAATCACACTGGTTCATTTCAATATTTGAGTGTGTGAAAGAAAAATTTCGAGCGCAAAAAACACATTTGTCGGTTCAAATCAGGAGCAAAAAATGTTGGATCAGCACAAACTGTATACAAATTATTGTTTGATGAAAACGAAAATTGAGGCGGTGAAGTGCCATAATAGGGTGGAATTTTGTAGCAAGGGATATGCAGGAGACATAACAACTTGTGAATCACAGCCAATTTCGGCAAATGTAGGATGGTTAAAATGTAGGATCGGCAAATGTAGGATCTAATTTTGACCTATTCTTTCTTTTTAGATTTTAACAGGATGTCAAATACCGTATTTCTTCTAATTGCCGCACATGTGCGCTTATTTTTCAATCACCTGAAAATTGGAAATTTTCAAATTCGATCTAGCGATTTTCGAGTGCTTAACCAAGATCTGAAAAGTGGAATCGGTAGAGCTCGAGGGAGTTAAGAAAATGCATCAAACAGCTTAGCAAAATATTCACTCTGCTCCGAGATATAAGTCTTTAAAGTTAGGGGTGTGCGGTAATTAGAGACTGTGCGGCAATTAGAAGAAATACGGTAGGATCATTTCTGGATCAAAACCAGTGTTTTCAAAAGTCACACTATCACACTTGGGTCACACTAACTTCACCGATCTTTTTATCTGAAAATTTGTTTTCTTATCTCAGATGTTTTTGTGTACCGTTTTGTAGCTGAGATTTTTCTCTATCGATGAGTGGTCAAACGTTTCAGTGGCAAAATCTTACCAAGTGTGACCTTAAAGTCACACCTTTTCATAAAAAGTGCGACTTTAAAGTCACACTTGGTGTGATTTTGTCAAAAATTATTTTTAACTGAAGCGTTTGACCACCGAATCGATAGAGAAAAATCTCAGCTAAAAGATGGTGTAAAAAAATCTGAGATAAGAAAACAAAATTTCATATAAAAAGGTCGGTGAAGTTAGTGTGACCCGAGTGTGATAGTGTGACTTTTGAAAACACTGATCAAAACTCCGTTTGTCTGTGGATCATATCAATTTAGCTGAGTGAGCTCACTCAAAGTGAGAATCTCAGTGAGCTCACTCACTCTCAATTTTCGATTTTTATTCTCACTCACTCGAATATTTCCAATCTCACTCTCCCTTGCCTACGTTTTTTCATTCTCAGTGAGAACAGAGTGAGAATTGCATTTTTCTGCTTAAAGCCAACATCCACACAGTTTTATTTAAATCAACGCGATGCATAGACCTGAATGCAAAAATAAAAGAGAGAATAATAACACTTACAAGGGACCACAGGCGCCAATCGGCGCCTCTATAGTATTTCGAAATTTCAATGAGGGGATATGACTTCATTCATAAAAATAGGTATATCCCCTATTAGAACTCATTTTTTTCGCCTGTTCTTTTTTTAAAACGAAAGCTGACATTCTGGGGAACACGATGGTGTTAGCGACAAAAGTGATTTCGCTATCTACGACCCGTTCTGGCCTTCGAAGTAAAAAAGCGTTACCCACCCACCCACACATGCCAAATACTATATAAGATTTATTGAACACAATGTTTGCATTGACTGCCTTATTTTTCACAACTTGGTTATGCAAAATGGCTAGGTACTTGCCATTATTGACCATAACTATTATAATCAGCATGACTGACGGTTCTTAACACTATAGTTCCTAAAACTGATACAGTAGAATCATTTTTGGAAGCATGGTTTCACGAGAAAGTCCTGCCGCTATTGAACAAAAACGTCAGAAAAACTAATTTTTTTAGGAGTGCAAAGTTTTACATACATTCGAATAGAATTTTTGACCCTAGTATAGAATACACCCCCAAAAACTTATGCATTCTAAAACTTGTAAAGAGCACTAAATATATGTTCCAGACCCCAGAAAAGTGCGTAAAACACCTATAGTCACAACTTCCATACGCTCTACCCCTAAGTCTAAGGGCTAAGCCTAAACTTGTTGTTCCAAAGGGTAGTTAAAACGATTTTCAGAAGGTCTGATTTGGGGGTATTCTATACTAGCGCCGAATTTTTTTATTTTTTTCATATTTTAATTTTTTTTTTATTTTTAGGCAGAACAACAACAAAAAATTATAAAGGAACTACCGAAGAGCGCTACATATAAGAATACTGTGAAGGAGATCCAAGAAGACGTCCGGCTACTAGCACGTGCTCGCTCTGGGGGCGAATTTGCAATCGGTATGCCTTGCATGTTAATCAGCATGTGTAGTCATGTATTTAGGTTATCGCACGATGATCAAGCATTGGGAGAAAAAATACATGCAAGATGGTATTCTTATGCAGAGGCTGGCCAACTTCATTCGTTCTTGTGTCACACGAGGCGACTTCTATCATCAGTGGTAAACACTTTTTTCCTAAGTCTCACTCGAAATTCGGACTGTACTGTAAAGGAGATCCAAGAGGGACTTATTTGGCGTACATCCGAGAGCACAAACCAGGGTTTTGCCATGTTGGAATTACAATGTTAGACAAGGCGATGAGATCAATAAAAACATTGTTCATGATCGTTGCCCATTGTATCATACAGTCGAGTCTCAATAAGCCTAATCTTTCAGGTCTCAGGTCATTGAGACTCGAATGAAGCTACTAAATTTTAGATATCAGTCATTGACCGATTCTAATCAGCTTTTTTATGGTCACCATAATATTAGTCGGAAGTCGCATATCGACATCCTTGAGGTTGCGTTCTGTATAAAATTCTATGTATTCTCGGGGTGTCTCTACGAAAAGTAACTTTTTAATGGCGTTGACAGATTGTTGATCTGATTGACGGAACACCCCTAACATTTTTTGTGACAGACCACAGACACAAAACAGCGCTGTACTACAGCCAGAAAAAGCCGAAATGCTCATATTTCTAAACAAGACATTGCCACAGATCAATTACTCTTATTAAAATTATTATATTTGTTCCGTTGTTGTTGTTTGTACATAGTGTTGTCAATAAAAGATATAATTAGGAAAAATCCCGAAATTTCTTCGGGATTCCGCTGGGATCCCGAAATTTTTGAACGACAATCCCGGTCCCGAATTTTTTTTCGCCGAAAATCCCGTCCCGAAGGCCTCTTTCTGTCTATAATTTAAATGTAATAGTGAAAAACAACCCTTTTGGACGGTTACAACTTCGTTGCACAAATATTTTCCCCCCGTTTAGGGGGGATGGGCCGATCCCGGAGGTAGGTGCAATACCGGGCCGACCCGCGGTCGGGTGGAGCAAGCCCCAACCAACCAGGTTCCAAAATAGGTTAATCTCTAAAGACCCCAATTGGAGTCGTATCGGAGATTAAGCCGATAAGAACAGATACTACACTTTGATCTTAGCCAAAAGGCCGAGAAGCGATACCTATTCACAAAATTGTGAGACTATACACCAAATAGAGGTCAACAGAGTGCTGGGTTTGAGTGCGTGACAGACACCCTAGAGTAAAGAGATAAAGACAAAATAATAGGAATAGAGAAATATGGTTTAAGACAAACTGAGCGGAGAGCAGGTAGACCACTAAGGGAACGTCCATAAATTATGTCAGACTGACAGCCCGGTTTTGGGGACCCCCCACCTCCCCTGTCAGAAGATGTCAGAATGGGCCGGAACCCACCCCCTTCCCTATTAAAATCTGACAGTTTTCTGATAAAACTTTAGACTTCCAAATTTTACATTGTATCAGAGCATGTCCGCCAAAGTCATTTACACACTGCAGATCCGAAAATGCGGAAAAGACTGGTGCTGTGGAGGTTACCGATGTACAAAACTTCCAAATTTCCTACCATCATTTCTCCTGCGCCTATCCCATGTGTTTTTGACGCAAGAGGACCAAGAGTAGCTGAAGGGTGATGAAAAACCTGAATTTGGAGATTTGGCAGACAGAGCTCGCACTCAGCAGCTGCTTTTCTGAACCCATTTGCTTTGATCAGTACTGCCCAACTATGAAAGACAAGTACGAGAAAATGATGTGTAAGCATTGTCGGCTTTATATGTCTAGCGTCAAACGGAAAAATGCACATGAAAAGGCTTGCCAAGAATTTGAAATGGATTTCATGGATTTCCAGGATCCTGAAGAAACCGTCATTGAAGACGAAGTAGATTTGGCTGAGGAAATGAGGCAAGTGCGAGCCCTTCAAGAAAACTATCAAGAATAAGAAATGGAAAACTTAAAATATGAGCCATAATAAAATATGGACTATATGTTTAATCTTATTTTGCTATAAATACATTTTATTTTTATATGACGTGCAAAACAGATAAACAAATACACAAAAATTAGGTCAAAATTTTCAAAACTGATTTAAACTATTCAAG
>JAMRYI010000973.1:0-53928 GCA_029231635.1 Ditylenchus weischeri | reverse complement strand
GCGAACTTTTTGACTTCAAACCCCATTTAGAGCCAATTTTTGCAGGAAAGTCGGTGTTGATGTTTTATAATGGTAAAAACCAGAGAGCCTTAGCTACAAAATGAGCTATCAACCAGCAGATTTAAAACAGTGTAAGGAGTCGAACTGGCGCGGACAAGCTTGGAACTCAGCGGTTTTCTAGGTGGATTTTTGCATGAAATTTCGACTTCAAACCCTATTGAGAGCTAATTTTTTTGTAAAAAAAATAGTGTTGATGTTTTGAATTGGTAAAAACTAGAAAGCTCAGCTACAAAACAAGGTATCAACCAGTAGTTTATAAAAAGTATGAAGGGTCAAAGTAGTCCAAACCAGGAGTACCCATGTTGGGGTAGGATGGGATAACTTAGGTGGTGGCAGCCAAGAGGGGCTACCCAGGCGAAGGTAAACAGGAGGGAGTAGCCAGGTGAGGGCACCCAGGTGAGGGTACATAGGTGGGGGTGCCCAGGAGGGAGGTGTTACCACGGTGAAACACTTTGGATGGACCACTCAAGTGGTGGTACTCAGGAAAGAAGACCCACGTGGGGTATACAGGTGGGGTACTGAGACAGTGTTACTCAAGTGTTATGATACCTGGATAGTGCCCAGGTATCAACCAGTAGTTTATGAAAAGTATGAAGGGTCTAATTAGTCCGGACGAGGAGTACTCAGGTGGCACATGGCACCTTTAAGTCGCAATGGTGTGTGGACTGCGCCTGGCGCCTTCCTAGTTTTTTTTACTAATATTGTTGCTTATACCATAACTTAAAATTTGCAACTTAAAATTTAAAATAACTTGAAATTCCTTAAAATAACAACTTAAAATTTCGAGGCATTTAAAAATGAATACACTTGTCCGATGACCTTTTGTTTGTTCTTACAGGCCGACAAAAATCAAATCGTACAGAAAGTGAAAACGGTAATTATTCCGATCGTGCCGAACTCCGACTTTTCACTTTTTTGAAGTTTTTATGATTTTTTTTTAGCAACTGTTGTGCCTTTTGTTTTTAGCTTGTTTTTCTTGATTTTGTTAAAATGTAATATGCGTAATCCTAAAATGTAATCCTAGATTTTTGAACCAATCATCATACTCATCATCAGTCCAAAAAAGCTTTTCGCAAAGATCATCCACCTTGAAACCTTTCAATTTCGCTTGGTTTCTAACAAAACAAGGCCTAGATTTTAATTTTTATGTATAGTTTTGTTAGAAACCAACTCGAAAATCCGTAAAAAGCTGAATGGTTACGAAAAATTTTTGAACCGGCGGCGTAGTGCGCAGAACAGATAAATTTATCTATCAGATAAAATAACGATCGATTTTATATGATAGATAAAACTTATGTCCCAGACAAAATGTTGTCATATGTAAAAATTCATTTTTTTTTTATTTGATTTTTTTTTATATATTCATCAGGAAAATAAAAAATGGGTTTCATTATGAAAAATTTGTTAGAACAATTGGAATTAAAATGTGTGATGGGGTATCTCCCAGAATTTTATTTTGGTAACCTACCAAACATTTTATTCCAATTGTTGTAATATATTTTTATATTGAAACCCTAATTATTCCCGATGAATATAAAAATAATCAAATTTTATTTAACGAATACCTTTGCAGATTTGGCAGGTAGATTTTATCAATCAGATTTTATCTATCGGTGTTTTGTCTGATAGATGATTTTATCGGTTCAGATAATTTATCTGTTTTGCTTTTTGAACCGGCGGCGTAGTGCACCAGAATAGATAAATTTATACGGTTCAGATAAGTTTATCTGTTTGCACACTACGACTGGCGGTGACAAATTTTGGCACTTTTATAGTTCCCCCTCCTCCCCATACTCTGATTTTTCAAAAGGTGACCAAAATCACCTCTTAAACTCATTGTTTCTGCTCAACACGATAGAAGAAACATTTCTAAACTATTTTCGATTAAAAAATTGAATTTCGTGAAACATTTTTGCCTTTCATCCCTTATGGATAAATGGTCTTTTAGGGTGTTTAAGGTCATTTTGGGTGATTTATCGCATTTTTCTTGCTGAGGCTGTTCAAAAGACTCTCTGAACGCATTATGTAAGAGTCTTGCTCGGAATCATGTCTAAGGTATGCGGGTGTATCTCAATCAAGCAGCCAAGCCCCTGCCCACCGAAGGGGGGAGACAGGTGAGCATGCTCCTTTAAACAGAATGAGGAGAAACAAGCTAAAAACAAAAGTTACAACAGTTGCTAACAAAAAAATCATGAAAAGTTCAAAAAAGTGAAAAATCTGAGGTCGGCCATCATCCGAACAATTACCGTAAAAACTTTCAGATTTGTCCAGAAGCGCTACGTAACCCACATGCATTTTTCATGCTGTATTTCAATATTTTTTGCTGTTTAGGTATATTGCTGTTCAGGTATATACAAAGCATCAAGTTGTCGTAAGCATTAAAATATTGCGAAGCTTTTTAATTTTTTGCTGTACCAAAGAGATATCTACAACGCCAGAATTTTTATTTGAATCGAACAGTTTAAAAATAAGATAAAGCACCCGTGTTGGCAAAAAAGAATCAGAATATGATATGAAAGTTCTACTATAAATGAGAGTCCCATTTGCTTGGAGGAGTTAGACGAAAAGGCTGTGCATTTGTGGGTCCTTCTTTGACCAGCTTCTACACGCCTATCAACTGCGTTGTTGTTGTTACAGATCGGCTTAGATGGTAGTAAGATGACTTTCTAGGGTCTTAGCTGGTTTCTGAGCTTCATCTATAAAAATTATTTTATTGGTTGAAACGCGATTAGCTTATGAATGTGCCACATTGAGTAACAGTAGGGTTGGCAACGTTAACTTGATGTTTTGAAAAATTTTGACTTTATTTTTGTTTTTATGTGTGTTTTCCCACAAATTTTGAGGCATGGGACCCAGCCTGGGATAGTGGCTGCATTGGTATGAAATTTCATGATTCAGTTGACAAAAATGGGTCTATTGTATTGAAAACAATTTCAGGTCCAGACTGAGATTTCGGATACCCGATACCCCCAAATCGTTAGTCCTGACTAAATATTTTCATTACAATAGATCCATTTTATGAACTGAGTGTGAAATTTTCACTTTCTATGTGTAGCCACTATCTAGGCTTTCAGGAGTCCATAACCAAAATTTGAAAAAAAAACACACATAAAAATAAAAATAAAAGTCAAAATTTTCAAAACGTCAAGTAACTGTTGCCAACCTATGAACTCGCACATATAATCGTTCAGAACTTAATTGACTAATTATAGGTTTGAATTGGTATGACAATAACTAGGGAGGCCCAGGAGCAGATATTTTAACCCAGTAAAACTGTTTGAGAAAGCGCACTTCAGCTGAACAATTATTTCAAATTTTGTTGTATTTTAAACGCTGCGCGCGTTGTATTGGTATAGATGGCCGCCAATGCAGGGAATTTATTGAATTTTTATTATACCCGCCTTTAAAACATCTGACCTTGGATTGCGTACCTACTTTCAGGAATCTAACCCAGCCTGGGGTATTATATCCACTTTCAGGACATCCAACCCAGCCTGGGGTATTATACCCAATTTCAGGACATCTAACCCAGCCTGGGGTATTATATCCACTTTCAGGATATCAACCCAGCCTGGTATTATTATAACGACTTTAAAACATTTGACCCAGCCTGGGGTATTATATCCACTTTCAGGATATCCAACCCAGCCTGGGGTATTATATCAATTTCAGGACATCTAACCCAGCCTGGGGTATTATACCCACTTTCAGGATATCAACCCAGCCTGGGGTATTATACCCGACTTTAAAACATTTGACCCAGCCTGGGGTATTATATCCACTTTCAGGATATCCAACCCAGCCTGGGGTATATCCACTTTCAGGTCACCTAACCCAGCCTGGGGTATTATACCAATTTCAGGACATCTAACCCAGCCTGGGGTATTATACCTGACTTTAAAACATTTGACCCAGCCTGGGGTATTATATCCACTTTCAGGTCACCTAACCCAGCCTGGGTATTATACCCAATTTCAGGACATCTAACCCAGCCTGGGGTATTATACCCACTTTCAGGACATCTAACCCAGCCTGGGGTATTATATCCACTTTCAGGATATCCAACCCAGCCTGGGGTATTATACCCAATTTCAGGACATCTAACCCAGCCTGGGGTATTATATCCACTTTCTGGACATCCAACCCAGCCTGGGGTATTATACCAATTTCAGGACATCCAACCCAGCCTGGGGTATTATACCCACTTTCAGGATATCAACCCAGCCTGGGGTATTATACCCGACTTTAAAACATTTGACCCAGCCTGGGGTATTATATCCACTTTCAGGATATCAACCCAGCCTGGGGTATTATATCCACTTTCAGGTCACCTAACCCAGCCTGGGGTATTATACCAATTTCAGGACATCTAACCCAGCCTGGGGTATTATACCCGACTTTAAAACATTTGACCCAGCCTGGGGTATTATATCCACTTTCAGGACATCAACCCAGCCTGGGGTATTATATCCACTTTCAGGATATCAACCCAGCCTGGGGTATTATACCCAATTTCAGGACATCTAACCCAGCCTGGGGTATTATACCCACTTTCAGGATATCAACCCAGCCTGGGGTATTATATCCACTTTAAAACATTTGACCCAGCCTGGGGTATTATATCCACTTTCAGGATAACCCAGCAGCCTGGGTATTATATCCACTTTCAGGTCACCTAACCCAGCCTGGGGTATTATACCCAATTTCAGGACATCTAACCCAGCCTGGGGTATTATACCCGACTTTCAAACATTTGACCCAGCCTGGGGTATTATATCCACTTTCAGGACATCCAACCCAGCCTGGGGTATTATATCCACTTTCAGGATATAACCCAGCCTGGGGTATTATATCCAATTTCAGGATATCTAACCCAGCCTGGGGTATTATATCCACTTTCAGGACATCTAACCCAGCCTGGGGTATTATATCCAATTTCAGGATATCTAACAGCCTGGGGTATTATATCCACTTTCAGTCACCTAACCCAGCCTGGGGTATTATACCACTTTCAGGACATCTAACCCAGCCTGGGGTATTATATCACTTTCAGGATCTAACCCAGCCTGGGGTATTATATCCACTTTCAGGACATCAACCCAGCCTGGGGTATTATATCCACTTTCAGGATATCCAACCCAGCCTGGGGTATTATACCTACTTTCAGGACATCTAACCCAGCCTGGGGTATTATATCCACTTTCAGGACACCCAGCCTGGGGTATTATCCACTTTCAGGACATCAACCCAGCCTGGGGTATTATATCCACTTTCAGGATATCAACCCAGCCTGGGGTATTATATCCACTTTCAGGACATCTAACCCAGCCTGGGGTATTATATCCACTTTCAGGTCACCAACCCAGCCTGGGGTATTATATCCACTTTCAGGACATCCAACCCAGCCTGGGGTATTATATCCACTTTCAGGACATCTAACCCAGCCTGGGGTATTATATCCACTTTCAGGACATCTAACCCAGCCTGGGGTATTATATCCACTTTCAGGTCACCTAACCCAGCCTGGGGTATTATATCCACTTTCAGGACATAACCCAGCCTGGGGTATTATATCCACTTTCAGGACATCTAAGCCTGGGGTATTATATCCACTTTCAGGACACCTAACCCAGCCTGGGGTATTATATCCACTTTCAGGACATCCAACCCAGCCTGGGGTATTATATCCACTTTCAGGACATCTAACCCAGCCTGGGGTATTATATCCACTTTCAGGACACCTAACCCAGCCTGGGGTATTATATCCACTTTCAGGACATCTAACCCAGCCTGGGGTATTATATCCACTTTCAGGACATCAACCCAGCCTGGGGTATTATATCCACTTTCAGGATATCTAACCCAGCCTGGGGTATTATACACTTTCAGGACATCTAACCCAGCCTGGGGTATTATATCCACTTTCAGGATATCTAACCCAGCCTGGGGTATTATATCCACTTTCAGGACATCCAACCCAGCCTGGGGTATTATATCCACTTTCAGGACATCCAACCCAGCCTGGGGTATTATATCCACTTTCAGGACATCTAACCCAGCCTGGGGTATTATATCCACTTTCAGGTCACTAACCCAGCCTGGGGTATTATATCCACTTTCAGGACATCCAACCCAGCCTGGGGTATTATATCCACTTTCAGGATATCAACCCAGCCTGGGGTATTATATCCACTTTCAGGTCACCAACCCAGCCTGGGGTATTATACCCACTTTCAGGACATCTAACCCAGCCTGGGGTATTATATCCACTTTCAAACATTTGACCCAGCCTGGGGTATTATATCCACTTTCAGGACATCTAACCCAGCCTGGGGTATTATACCACTTTCAGGACATCTAACCCAGCCTGGGGTATTATATCCACTTTCAGGTCACCTAACCCAGCCTGGGGTATTATACCCAATTTCAGGACATCTAACCCAGCCTGGGGTATTATATCCACTTTCAGGACATCTAACCCAGCCTGGGTATTATATCCACTTTCAGGACATCCAACCCAGCCTGGGGTATTATATCCACTTTCAGGACATCTAACCCAGCCTGGGGTATTATATCCACTTTCAGGTCATCTAACCCAGCCTGGGGTATTATATCCACTTTCAGGACATCTAACCCAGCCTGGGGTATTATATCCACTTTCAGGATATCCAACCCAGCCTGGGGTATTATATCCACTTTCAGGACATCTAACCCAGCCTGGGGTATTATATCCACTTTCAGGTCACCTAACCCAGCCTGGGGTATTATACCCAATTTCAGGATATCTAACCCAGCCTGGGGTATTATATCCACTTTCAGGTCACCTAACCCAGCCTGGGGTATTATACCACTTTCAGGACATCTAACCCAGCCTGGGGTATTATATCCACTTTCAGGACATCTAACCCAGCCTGGGGTATTATATCCACTTTCAGGACATCAACCCAGCCTGGGGTATTATATCCACTTTCAGGACATCTAACCCAGCCTGGGGTATTATACCACTTTAAAACATTTGACCCAGCCTGGGGTATTATATCCACTTTCAGGACATCAACCCAGCCTGGGGTATTATATCCACTTTCAGGACATCCAACCCAGCCTGGGGTATTATATCCACTTTCAGGACATCTATTCAGGGGATATTGACGTGGTTTGGGTACCCACTGGTGGTTCGGGAGTATTGACGTGGTTTGGGTAACCGCTCGTGGTTCGGCGGTATTGACGTGGTTTGGGTACCCACTGGTGGTTCGGGAGTATTTAGGTGGTTCGGGTACCCGCTGGTGGTTCGGGTACCCTCTGGTTGTTCTGGGGTATTGACGTGGTTTGGGTACCCGCTGGTGGTTCGGGAGTATTTACGTGGTTCGGGTACCCGCTCGTGGTTCGGCGGTATTGACGTGGTTTGGGTACCCACTGGTTGTTCGGGAGTATTTACGTTGTCTGGGTACCCGCTCGTGGTTCGGCGGTATTGACGTGGTTTGGGTACCCGCTCGTGGTTCGGCGGTATTGACGTGGTTTGGGTACCCGCTCGTGGTTCGGCGGTATTGACGTGGTTTGGGTACCCACTGGTTGTTCGGGAGTATCCACGTGGTTTGGGTACCCGCTGGTGGTTCGGGAGTATCCACGTGGTTTGGGTATTGGCTGGTGGTTCCGGTACACGCTGGTTGTTCGGGTACCCGCTGGTGGTTCGGGAGTATTTACGTGGTTGGGGTACCCGCTGGTGGTTCGGGTACCTGCTGGTGGTTCCGGTGAGCCCAGTGATGCCAGTGAGCCCACCGGTTTCGGTTGGTGAAATCGCATGATTCGCAGATTTCCGCGCCAAATTGAATTTCAAATGCTGAAAATCTCAAAATTTTGTGAAAAATTAAAAAAAAAGGTTTTTTCGAATGTTTTCCAGTGCATAGTGAATTTAGAAATAATAATTACCTTTGATTCCCATCAAGAAAAAAATTTTTGAATTTTGCGCCATTTTTGAATTTTAAATGACGAAAAATCAAAATTTTGTCGAAAATTTTAAAAAAGTTTGTTTCAAATGTTTCTCAGCGCAAAAAGTTGCTCTAGAAACACCAATCAGCTCTGATTCCCATCGAGACAAAAAATTTCGAATTTTGGCGCCAAATTCAAAAATTCGAAATTTTGACAATTTTTAAAGAATTTGGTCGCTTGTCCGGGGCAGAATTCGGAATTTTTTTCATCATTTTGGCCTGATCTTTTTTTTGTTGGATAGCTGAAATGTTGCAGTTTTGCCCTTTTGTTAAGTCCAGCTCCGAGAAAACGCAGGAACACCCTCAAAAAATTGAAAAAGGAAAAAAAAATTTTGCCCTGAAAAATTGGAAAAAAAAAGTTGGGTTAAAAAAAATTTTTCCGAACTCCCCATGAAAAGTTGCCAGACTAAGATGCAAAAATTTTTTGAAAAAAGTGCCCGGAACACTGAGATCAATTAGCTTTTGCGAAAAAGCTTGTTTTATTGTATATAGGTAATCTATATATCGAGCTAGGTCGTTTTAGTAAACAAATAGAGCTTATGATCAAACAACCTAAACACCGAGCATCAAAAAAGACTGCTTACTTACCGTATTTCCTCTAATTAGCGCCCCCTGATTCAAAATCGTGTTTTGGCATTGTGTTTTTAGCCCACTTTTTGATCACTTCTCTCAGGCAAGTTACCAACCATTTTGTAGCTCATCTTTCTAGCTACAATGGTTAACTGAAAAATGATCAAAATGACCGCCACAATGCCACACGATTTTGAATCAGAAATCGCTAATTAGAGGAAATACGGTATATGTTTTTCTGCTATGAAACCACCAACACTTGCTTCCTAGCATGTATTAGTAAAAAATATTGAATATTTTTAAGCTTCAGTCAGTGTTTCCAAAATGGGAAGATTTTCTCACTGAAAAAATAGTTATCTCATTTTCCTCACTGAAAAAATAAGTTAGCTATCTTCTCAGTGAAAAAGCTGAAAATGAGAATGCCTTTTATGGTCTTTTATGACCAGTATTATTCCGACCAGTATGAGCCAGACGTAAAATTATAAATTAGGTCGGGCTTATATTGGTCAGAGTTCAGGATTTTGCCAGAAAAAGACCACAAAAAGGCATTTTCATTTTCAGCTTTTTCACTGAAAAAATAGTTAACTTATTTTTTCAGTGAGAAAAATGAGATAACTTTTTTTTCAGTGAAAATTTGGAAGTTAACTATTTTTTTAGTGAGAAAATCTCTTCAATTTTGGAAACATCGGTTTCAATACACTTAAATCTCGCTAACGGACATTCCACTATAGTGACACCTCGCGGTCGATTGGGTTTGTTTTGGCTTAAAGGACCATGCTCGCGGTAGTCTGGTCCCCGCCAATTCAAAAATTTTTCCTAATCATTGATCTTCTGTTCGGACTTTCTAACTTGGTTTCTAGAATTTAATTTCTAGAATTTAATTTAAGTTGTAGTTTTTTTAAAAACCAAGTTAAAAAATCCGAACAGAAGATCAATGATAGAAAAATTTTAATTGGCAGGACTCAATTCCACCGCGAGCATGGTCCTTTAAAAAAGACTGAAGTGACACTCCAATGTAGTGATCCAAGGGCCGGTCCCAAGGATTGTCACTATAGTGAGGTTTGACTTTCCTGACTAAATATTTAATTTTTTTAACACAAAGAAACTACTACAGTCGAACTCCGACATAAGGCCACCTAGGCCGGTCCCTAGGGTGTCCTTATATCGGAAGTTTGATTGCAGCAGAAGACACCTTACATTTTTCAACTCCAGGAATTTCGATTTGTCTATTATTCATCACATCCATGACATACTGAACAGGGCAAAAGTTCTTCTTGACAACTATTGGTTTAGCCTGCTTCTGTTTCTGCTTCTTTATAAGCTCCATCAGACTAGCTCTTCGTGGAACCAGGTTTCCTTGGCCTTCTTTAGGATCAATCTGAGCAGATGGCTCAGCAATATTTTCTACTTTAGCCTGTGGCCGGACAATCTCAATGTTTTTGGCTGGAGAACTAAGTCTAGGATTCTTGTGAACACTATTCTGGATCGTCAAATAGGTTTCATTAGGACTGAGTATTGGCTCCAAACACTTTCTCTTCAAACTAGTGTGGTGAGGCTCTTGCTGACTATCTTTTTGATTGGGAGACAGGGAATGGCTTCCGGAGTCGTCATCTTCTTCCTCCCCTTCATCAGATGAGTCGGAAGAGTTAAGTTTGCTGTTGCCGTCAGAAGAAGCTCTCGACCCATTCTGATGCTGCCGACCACCTTTGGAGTTTAGGGAAGAGTTGGTGAGACTTAGGGAGGCGTCTCTATTCTTCTTGCGCTCCTGCAAAAAGCTGGCTTAATTAATATGTTTTTCTACGCCGTCAATTCAAAAAAGCACGCCTACCTTGGCTCTTCGATTTTTGAACCAAACCTGCAAAATTATTTATTGGATAATTTAGAAATTTAGTGGTATCTCTGAACTCACTTCAACTCTTTCCTCCTTCAAGTCGCATTGAACAGCCAACTTTTCACGCACTCCCACATCGGGATATTGCGTGCCACTGAAGGTGGTTTCTAGCACTGACAGCTGCTCCTCACTGAATATAGTCCTGTGCCGACGCTTTCGCTTGCCACTCAATTGGGGCAGCAGAGAGGCTGGAGAGGAAAACATGCCATTGGTCAGATAGGGATTGGGCGGAAACACTCCACCTAAAAAAGAAAGAGTTATGAATGGCTATATTGCCAAAGCTCAGTTATAAATTCCTTCATATTTTACTTTTCGAATAATAAAATCAGATATTTTATCAGCCGTTCTACAAGTTATAGACTTCGTGATCAAACTTTGTTAGAAATTTTATATTCTTGAGACCTGTGATAAAAATAGTAGTCATGTTGAAAATTAGTTCACACATTGTTTGCAGGGGAGGAAATTTGCAAAAAATCCAGTTTTCTTCACAAGGCTTGGATACCTTTATCTGGGTATCTCCATCTGTTTACCACAACCTGGGCACTACCGCTGGACTACGCCCACCTCGGTACCAGCAGATGTGTGTCACACTTTATATGGTTTACCTGTTCAAAATTTTGTACCCGCCAATTTGAAAAATTTTAAAAAATGTGACACACATAAAAATTATGACACACATAAATTGCTGACAGAGAATCCTACTAAAATACTATATGTAGATTTACTAGTAGAGCCCAACGTTGCTTGACAACACCAGATCGAACGAGTTGGCCAGCTTCCAAGGCTCTACAATTTTTATATATGACTCTGTGTTTAAAATTAAGCAATAAATGAAATCCAAATTTTAAATGCGCACAAAAAATTAATTCAAAAACATTATTGACAAAATTGGTCCCGCGCGAATTCATATTGCGCAAATTGCTGTGCTTATCAAGTTTCATGGTCCTTCAATAAGGTTTTTTATTTCGTGGGTCCTAATGGTGCGGTAAATTAGAGATTCGATTAGTATTTTCAATAACAATTAAACTTTTATGAAAAACACCTACGAATTTAACATCTTTACATTTTCTGGTTTGGAACAAAAAATTGGGTGTGAAAAATTGACACTTTACAGAAGAACGTGCTTATAAAGACCGAAAAAATCTAAGCCCGGCAGCATCGATGCCGGGCAACATCGATGACCCAGACTGACTACACAAGATTGCCCGTCAAGCCACCGAGAAAAGGACATATCTTTAATAAATGAAAATTATTTGATAGATGCACTAGGCGCCCAACTTAACCTACTCTCTGAGGAGTGGTGTGAAAGTTGCGTTAAACCGAGCTCGACTATACTTAAAATAGTAATAAAATTATTGATTCTATAGATGTATGAAATTGTCTGAAAATTTCTGTAACATGCCTGATGAACCAACTGAAACGCTCCAACAAATTTATTAGGTTGAGGGAAAAAGTTCAGCACGAAACCGAAGTGACCTGCATCCCTTCATGGGTTGCAATGGGTTGTTTGATGTATTTATATTTATAAAAATTGGGTTTCAAGTGAGTTTCAAAATAATAGTTTTTCAAAGGAAAAATTTAGAATCGTACTGTCATCTGCGCTTGAGAAGTCTGAAGAAATTTTTGCTGCCGGCTTATTAAATCCACTATTTTATTGTAAGATTATGGGTTTCAGTCATTTCACACGATCTTTAACATTTCACCAACAATTAGCTTAGTTAGGCCCCTCACTTCCGTTGCCCATCTTTATTCCCACAGCACAACAATAACAACCACTTTTAGTTGAGTGAGCAGCGGGAATGCTGTTGTCAACCCCCTATCTCTTGCGACAATCATCTCCTCCAATCACCACCACTACTAATACTACTGCCCAATTGTCGAGGAGTAAGGAGATAGCAGGAAGGAGAGAAAGAGATACAGAAAAATTGTAGTCATCAAAAGGTTGTCGCCGAGCAGTGAAAAAGAGCAGCACCAGCAGATGATATTGTAAATAAAATATTTAAGAAGTCGATGGAGCGTAAGAAGCAGAAAATCAGTCAAGTTAATCGTGTTACCCATCAGCCTATTTATTCTCCCTATTCAGTGGGTAAACTGTACACAATTGGTTAGCCAAAGCCAAACACCAGGAAAAGAGGATTAAACTGGCGAATTAGTGGCGCTAAAACTCACCACTAAATAGTTCTGCTGCTCCTACTTTCCGAGTGGTTAAACTTCTTAAATCGTTACTGCTGCAGCAGCTCAATAATGTGTGAGGAAACGATTAGGAATTAGTTGTGTGATGCTTTTAGTAAATAGACAGCTACAGTAGCCAGCAGAGTATTAGGAGAGAGAGGTAGTAATTCTTGAAGGATTACCCAAGGCAAGAGGATTAGTACTTAATGCAACCCATTTGTTTTGGTGTTAAGCAGTCAATCAGGCTCTTGAGAAGCATTTATATAAGAATCGTTACCGTAATAAACAGTTTACACATGATAAATTCTCTCATCCTGTAATTTTTTACCCTGACTTGAAAAACTGAAAAATTGAAATTTCCACCATTTTTTTAAATCTCCTGACTTTTTTTCTGCAACTCACTGCATTTTAAACAAAAAAAATTTACGTCGCTATCTACAGGGGAACACAACGCATATACAATGTAGCAGGCTGCATAAGACTTTGATCATATTTCATCGGGTTGTTTGTTAAGTCTTGTATTGAAAAAAACTGGTGGTTCGACACTTCGATGGGTTTCAAATTTTCTGTTTATAAGAAGTTCATCATAAAAAGATAGTGAATCGCAGTACAAAAATTTATGATACATGCAGCAAAATTGTTTGATAGGTTTCAAAATCTAAATTTTCTTCTGGCACAGAGTTAGCAAGGATAGTATTAAAACAACTTGCCGACTAGTTGCTGGTTTTGACAGCACTTTTTTAACAGGCTGTAAAATCTTCATTTTGGGAATTTCGGAATTTTTTAAACTGCTCTGTAGATTTTGCCGTTCTGCGTAAAATAGTTCAAAATTTTTTTCTGAAATGCCAAAAATGAAGATGTTACAGCTTGTTGAAAAAGCTCTGTCAAACCAAGCAATTAGTCGGCAAGTCGTTCTAACACTGCCTTTGCCAACCATATTCTGGTATATGAATTCTGAAACTCATCAAACAATTTTAGATTAATCGTTATATATAACATTTTTTCAAACCTATCGAGCTGTCGAACCACACAGTTTTATTAATGTAAGACTCAAATGAAAATGACTTACCAAAAAATGGAGACACAGGTGTAAATGCCGTCGGTCCACCTCCGATATTGGTATTTGGTGAATTGCTGCTAGAAGATACAGATGGGGATTGAAATGCGTAAGAAGAAAGAAAATCCATAGAAGGCATAGGAAATAGTGATCCATTAGGCATTTGCATCATCTGGCCAGCATTTGGAAGCATCATTGGTGGAGGCATCAACAAAGAACCTGGGTTGCCACCTAATGGTTGAGGGGAACTGGCGCAGCAAGTTTTCAATTGAGAAACTCGAGTTCATGGCTCTAAAAATAATTTTTTCAGTAGCCGCAATAAGCTACCGAAATCGGCTTTTCAAGCAATTTCCTAAAATGCCAAAATAGTCACTTAAAAAGAGTATTTATGGCAGGCTCAACAATATCCCACCTGATCTAATAATTTATGAGCGGCAAAGCACACAGTCTTTTCGGAAAAAAAATATATAAATTCGGCTTAAACAAACAGAAATAGGGTCTTCGAGAGTAAGGATAGAAATCATCCACAACACATTTATCCAATATTGGCCTATGGAGCATTGGGGCGTGAGAGTGGGGCTTGGGGATGGGCTTTATAGCAATGGGAGGACAGGTGAGCCTTTCCACACTCTCATGCCCAAATTCTGGTAAGAAGGAGAGCTCAAGGAAAATAAATGTATCCATTTCTAATAAGAAAAGATGGATACTGTATTTGGGAATAGAGGTTTAAAAAAACAGCAAGAGAAAAGGATTGCAAAATAAAAATGATCAATAAGATTCGATCGAGAAATTTTAAGCTTTTCAGCAATATATTTGCAATTTCAACAAAAGAAGCAGACTCGAAGCATTTTGACAACAATGAGCAGAAGTGCAGAAGGGATGCCGATAACTAGATCATTCTCGTGATTAAGTTGCGAATTTGGGACCCTGTCCTCAAAACCACAAATAATTTTCGCAGTAGACTATCAAAAAGAGGTTTCAAAAAAGAAACCGTAACATCTCGATACAGCACCCACCCAAAAAACTCGTTTCTGCCTAGAATCCGACACTTCTTGCTCTCAATTTTTAAAATTTTTTAGTCTAGTCTAAAATATTGCAAGGATCCTCATTTCGCCGATCGTTTCTAAGAAACATGACTATTTTACCATTACGATTCGCATCGCTAGTTACAGATCGCTGAAACCCTAAACAGTCAAACCAAGTGATGCGGGTTCACAAACAAAAGAGGAATGTCTGAGCTTCAAAATAAAAAAGATCAAGTAAAAATGACAGCTATACGCTGAGAAAGAAGGATTTGAAATTTTGTCTTGATGCTTTCCAAATGACCTAATACTTGGTTTAACATCGCCTCAACCTCCACCAATTTTATTTACTTCTCAACGAGTTTAGTAACTTTCTAGAATCAGAATTATATGAGGAACCAGATAGAAATATTTTCACACCAAAGTTACCTTAGAAAAGTGGGTAGCTAGTAGCTAGCAAAGGTTTGACCGAGGAAGAAAAGAGTATTTTTGAAGGGTAGGATTTGACGTTTTTTTGCAGTTTTAATTTACATGATAATTTACAACCATACACTGAATATGACGCCAAGAAGCAGGGCTATATTTTGATTATAAGGTCGTAAATGATCATGTAAATAAGTTTTAAATACAAGATGAAAAAATTTGAAACCCATCAAACAACTTTTTTGCATTAAGTCAAATCAAATTTCTACAGAGTTCTGGGACAGCCCTGGGTAGGATGGCAAGGAATTGGACATTTTTTAATGTTTTTCGAATTCTAATCGTGACTCGAGTATGTTATTTTTCTGTATAATAGCTCAAATGAAGGCCCAGAATCTTAGCTACATTTCAGTATATGAAACGTGTAACTTGTAAAAATAATTCAGAAAATATCAATCAAATCAGTCAAGGAAAAACCCCCGAAACGATCGATTTTCGTAAATTTAGCAGGTCTTAGCCTGTAAATCAGCTTCAGATGTTGTGAAATCATGCTCTCGTGATTTTGTTGGATAGCCAAGAGTGTGAGGATCATTTTTACACCAAATTTTTAAATTTAAAAAAAAAGGGGTGTGCACCCGCTGGGAGTCGAACCTGAGAGTTCAAAATATTCGCTAGTGGATGTGGACCCCATCAGTGTTTTTGAAAATGACAGTGACATTTGACAGTGATACCAAACTGAAAAGTGACAGTGACACTGACAGTGACATTAAAAAGTCAGGGTCAGTTTCACTGTCACTTTTGGCCTACTGTCACTGTCACTTTTCAATGTAAAAGGACAAGAAGGACGTGGAGAAAAATGCAGGTTTTTCTACAATGGTCAAATTAATTCAAATTAATCCACTTTTCAGATGTCACTGTCACTGTCAGTGTCAGTTTAAATTGTCAGCTGACGTCAGTGTCAGATGTCACTGTCATTTTCAAAAACACTGGACCCCATGGTGTTCGAAATCGATAAATTTATCAATTTCGATCAAATACTAGCGAAAATTGATAAAAAATCGATAAAAAATCAATAAATTTTTTATTGATTTTTAACGATTTTTAATCCTTACCCTTTGTTAGAATTATTTGTTTTTTTGGCTTCCACTACCTACGTAATCTGCTTAAAGCTACTCAAATTAGTACTATGAGTCATAAACTAATGGATTCCACGGTGAAACACGTCAAGAAACATTCAAAACCACACGGATTTGAGATTTACCGCAATCAATAAAAAATCGATAAAATTTTTATCGATTTTTTCAAAAAATTCTCGTTTGAATCGATTTTTATCGAAATCGATAAATTTATCGATTTGGAACACCATGGTGCACCTACCACCCCCTTTTTAATACAGTAAATACGGTATTCTCTCGTAAAACCCCATTCCAAAAGTGACAAATGGCATTGTGTTTCGAGCTCAATGTTTTTAATAGATTTTCAGGCAAGAACAAGGGATTGAATAGGTATGAATAAAGATTAAGATTTGCGGTTATTTTTAAGAAATTTTTGGTCAATATTGAATACCGTATTTACTTTAATAGGCCCACATGCTCCATTAATAAGCCACGTGGTCAAGGACAGTCAAAAAATAAGCCCACATCTTCTAGCAAGCCCACACCCTATTTTTGAAAAAAATTTACTGAAGTTTTTAAAAATGGATTAAATATGTAAGTCCTGGGATAAGACTTAGTTCATGTGATGTGTAAGTCTTGAAACAGGACTTGTTATACGTTTTGCCGAAATTTTGGTTGAAATATTATAAGCCCACGTGCTCTAATAAATCCACATGGTGAAGGGCAGTCAAAAAATAAACCCACATGTTGGCATATTAGAGGAAATACAGTATTAACCTAAAACTTTTTGTGGTTTCAAAACGTAAAACAAACGACTAAAAAGATCATAAGTCAAAAATAAAATTGTTTCAAATTCAAAAAATAAATGCTATCACAGTTAACACTAAGAGGTGATACAACCTGGAAATCACTTAATTACAAACTGTAAGTCAAGAGTGTAGGTTGCGTGCCGTCTAATCCAGTTTAGATTTTTCTCACACACCTTTGCCTATTTTTAATCTAGCAGAAATAGCAGCTTAAGCCAAAAAGAAATTATTTGGCAACACACTGACCTCAACTACAATTGCTTCAGTCTAGTAAAGAGATTGTCGGATTTAGCCCTTTACCTTGAAAAACAATTATCCCACCCTTTATTTATTCACTTCTTTTCCGCAGATTCAGACAAGAATTCCTCAAATTGTAATTGTGAGTTTAAAATAGCACTTCCGACTCACAAATAAAAAGAGTTATTTATATATATTTGCTAACTTTTAAAAAACAATGAAAAAAATCATCGAGTCTGACCGTTTTTAGAAAAATACCTAGAAATACATTTATAAAGAGCTATGAAGCAGGAAAATCTCTATATAGTATTTGGGTCGGGTGGGTGGTTGGTTCACACTTTTTATGAATTATCAAAAAATATGGTCATAAAAGGCTCGAAAATTTCTGTTGCAGGATTTTTTAGATTCGCCTTGATGTCAGCTTTCGTTTAAAAAAAAGAGCGGCGAGAAATTCGCATTTTTAAGAAGGGCGTTGACAAAAGTATGCAGGCCATTGTCGAGTTTTCCAATAAAAGTTATGTTTTTGCCATTTGCAGGCCATTTAAAAAAAAATTTTGTTTGAGATTTTTACCTTTTGTAATCTATTAGACTGTGCAATGATTTTTTAGTTTCGCGCGTGTTTTGCGATCAGTTATCGATTATTAATAGGCATAAACACTATGGAGGCGCCGATAGGCCCTTTTACCCCTTGTATCTCTATAATAATTTAAAAATGCTATTGCTTTAACCATTTTGCAATACTTTTAAGGCTTTTAAACTTTCTGCAAAAAATTTATCGGATTAGCCTATCTTTGAACTCACAAGGTAAATCACGTAACACAAAGGGTAAATAAAAGAAAACGATCAACTTAAATTACAGGAATATAAATAGACAATTACATCGCTAAGTCAGAGACAATGGTTTTAAACAATATGGTCTGAAGCTTTTTTAACGGAAATTCCAGCTACTCAGCCCTCACCCATTACTTTTATAAAGACTTTTTTGAGATAGTAAGAGTAACTCTTAGGAGTGTCAAAGCGAAAATAAAAACATTATCAACCCCATCAGATTTCGAGATCTGATAATAAGTGCTTATTTTGACGACAAAAATTTTGCGCAACCCATCAAAAAATCATCCTCAAAATCGAATGAAACGAATACATATTATTGGGTTGTCTTATCACTGACTCTGACTTAACTCTGTGACTTGATACCTTAACAGGTCCCAAATTTTTTCTACCTATCATAAGTAATCCAAAATCGTTTGATGAGTTTTTAATACAAGATGAAAAAATTTGAAACCCATCAAATAACTTTTTTGTATTAAGTGAATTCAAAATTCTATTGTGCAACCTATTAAAAAGTTTAGCTAAAAATTTTATGGTATGAGTAGGACAAAATATGGTCATATCCACATAAATTTCGCACTGTCTTTTTGTCAACGAACACTATCTTTTTGTCAACGAATTATACACTGTGGGAATTTCTGAAAAAAAATTGGAAAGTGGCCGGGCAAGGGGTGCCGTACACCGATTTTTTAAAAATGGTAGAGTTTTTTTGATTCATTCTGTATATTATTAACTACAATATCAAGTAAAAAGGGTGGAAAAAGATGTCACGGGTGCACCCCTCCCATACAGCATTATTTCACACCCAAATATCCATACTGTTTTTTTCAAAAACAAACATGCTCTTAAATGAAAACAATAGGATGTGCATTAGTGAGAACCAACCTAATGTGTTGTTGTTCTTCATAAGTGAGATGTCAATGAAGAGACCACTTCAAGTGCTACTGCTAGCTCTAATAACACAATACAAAAACCAGGTATTGTTATAGGTGAGAGAGTGAAAAATTAGAGAAATTTGTGTTGTCTCAGACCCAAAACCTAAAAATGTATTGGGTACTTATTGTCTTGGACTCCTATCTATCAAAGCGTGGCACGAGCAAATGCTATCTTGTTTAAATATTCAAACAGAACCACGCGTTCCAGTCCGTTACTTTCTGCTTGAAGGCACTGCAGAATTTCCGAAAATTCAATAAAAGTTTAAATTTGAGCATGTTTATTAGTCACACATATTGATGGGTTTCGGAAATCCATTAGAATGTGCGTTTTGACCCGGGGTTTGCGACAAACTTTTATGACAACTTTATAAAAACAAGATAAAATCTGATAATGGAGTCGAGCCCAATAAGTAACAAAATGTTGTGTTAAAGCCACTCAGAAGCACACGAATGAGTAAATAGAAAGACTAATTGCACTTCTAACAGAATTAAATTGACAAATTATTTGATTAAAACAATTTGTGAGCCAAAAAGATCAAATTTCGCATCACTTCGAGTCTAAATCAATCAACAATTTACTAGTCCTAAAAAGCAGTCTTAATTTCAAATAACACTTACTAATAACTCTAATAAATCAGTTTAGCAGGCCGACCAGCCTAAATCCCCATTTGTTGTCCAAGACAAAGAGCCGGCAAGGGCTTTGTGTGTGAACAAATGTCAAACTTTTTAAAATCTCCCCATATCAAACCATTTGTAGTAGATTAGGCAAACAACAAACAGCCGGGGTTGTGGGAGACAGGAAGCAGCAGAAATTCTGTAGTTGTAGAAAAAAGAGTTATTCTCAGGCCAAGGATGATTAGATTTGATAGGTTTATGGAGCGAACAACAGAAGTCCGCACAGTTCCCGCTTGTTTTTGATAGATATTAGAGAATAGTGGTGTAATTTTCAGGAGACTGTGAATACTCAGGATGCAAACTTAAGGGGGGGTGTTTCCTCATTTTTTGAGATTTTTTTGAATTCGCGCCTTTTTGATATTTTTGTTTTTTTGACTTAGAATAAGCCTTTGGGGCAGAGTAAACATCGTAAGCCAAAACGGTCTTAAGCATTTTATCAAACTACAGATAAAAGTAAAAATATCATGTTTAAGTCTCTCCTAACGTACGCTTTCCAACCCTAAGCCTAGAAAAACTAAAGAAGCAACAGGGAAACCCTTTTATAAAATCAGGAGCCATTATTCAACAAAGCCATTACGAAAAATCCCTTCGAAAACTTTATAAATTGAAGGTGTAATGTCAATCATACTAGTATTTTCAAACAGGTCAAAGAGCAAAAATGTCTAAAATAAAAACTTTGTAGACTACATTTATCTTACTGTATTTTCTCTATCAGACAGCTGTATCCCACGTAATTTTGCACATTTAAGTCAAAAAAACCGTTTTGGAAAAATGACACATTTGTTTCATCGAAACAAATATTTTACATTTAGTTATCATAAAACCCTCAACAATATTTTATTAAAAAGCTGAGACTCTGCCCCTTCTTACGAGCTATAGAAGTCATGAATATGTATACAAAATATTCGAGTACCAGCTGATTTTCTAAACATACCCAAGTCCCATTTGACGTCATTCCTAAATTGGTGACGATCTCGAGCCAAACTGCCTTTTTTCAAAAATGATTTGCAGATTCGGATTCTCCATGAAATTCTGCAACAGAACCAACCAGTCTCACAGTCACGCCTTGGCGTGTCAGGCCCGGTGATTAGGTTTTGTCAATTTTTGGTAAATTTTTAGCAAGCTCCTACGCACTTATAGTCGATTATTCGTCCATGGAAACCGTGCGACCACAGCTTGTAAAATAATTATATATACAATTGTTAATCAAATGTCCCGTGCGAGTTCGGCATACATGCAAATTTTGATATTATAAATACCCGAACTTTATATAGTCGGGTATTTTGTCGGGTATTTACCGGTAAATGCCCGGGTATTTACCCATTCAGCAACCCTAGGCAGAGCGATTATGCCGAGTCTTAATAGAAAAAACATTGTCATTCGCATAAGTAGCCGGTAGAATCGAAATCTTTGCGGTTTTCGGAACTGCATTGAAGTATCACATTTGGAAAAACCTTTCAAACATTCAAACATCGACGGATGTTAGACGTGGTCGAACTCGATGTTAGGGCACTATGTTTCGACTCCACTAAATTCATTTTGTTGTTGTTGTTGTCTAATAAGTCTTGCGTTAACAAAACTGTTTGATGGGTTTCAAAATATAATATATTTTTGTTTTGGTATATGAAATCTGAAACCCATCAGACAGTTTTGGATTAATTATTATTAAATTAAATAAAAAATAAAAATAAACAAAATGTAATACAAAAGACATGCAATATAAATAAACAAGGACCACAGGCGCCTATCGGCGCCTCTATAGTATTTCGAAATTTCAATGAGGGGCTATGACTTCATTCATAAAAATAGGTATATCCCCTATTAGAACTCATTTTTTGCCTGTTCTTTTTTTAAAACGAAAGCTGACATTCTGGGGAACACGATGGTATTAGCGACAAAAGTGATTTCGCTATCTACGACCCGTTCTGGCCTTCGAAGTAAAAAAGCGTCACCCACCCAACCACACATGCCAAATACTATATAAGATATGATTAAATATTATTAATTATTATTGTTATTAAACACATCAAAGTGTCGGATTACACAGTCCTGTTAAAGTAAGACTTATTAGACAACGTAACATTCCAAGTTTAATTACACGAATTTAAAGGAAAGGAATAAGCAGCCTGACGCAATCATGACAACTTAAAAGATTTATAATTGTCTTCGAAAAAAATTTCCATGGGTTCTACAAGCTTAAAATGTAAGAAAATTTGTGTCTCATAGTTGCACCAGTCTTAAAAATTGGCAAAAACGTGAAGATTCTTTAGATTTTTTAGAAAAATAAGCAAAAGTAGTGTGATATTGCAGAACAATAGCAGAGCAACATTCGTTTATCACACTCTATTTCCCTTACAATTACAGTGGTTAGTGCTGTTGGTGGCTCCGCCTTTTCAGTCCAAAACTCTCTTATTGGCTGCTTTTTTATATGAAAAGAAGAGAGGGGTGTGGATAAGTAGGTTTATCTTCGGATTACAGAACAATGTGTTTCGGGTACTAGGATGTAAAATAGGGATTTACTTCATGCTTAACTTGTGTGCAATACAAATGCAAGTCTAAGTATTTAGTTTATTGCACAGTTCCTATATGTGCGAATTTCTTGGAATTGTGTTTGTTTTGAGACTTCAAAAGTTCCAAAATCTTGGAATTTTAAAGGAGGAGACATTTGGGATGGTTTTTTTATGAAAAAAATGAAAAAATCAAATTCAAGTTATAGCCATCGCACAATGTCTAATTCTCTCAACAAAAATACATTTCTACTTACAACTACTTTGTTAGTCGAAAACCCCTAAGCGTTTTACTGAGAAAAATCTGTTCCGTGAAAGAACATCAGACTTTGAAAAAATGTGTAAGGTCAGCCTAGGGCTGTACAATGGGTAATTACCGGATAATTACCCGTAATTACCCCACGCAAATTACCCGCTATATGAAAATCGGGTAATTATAAAATACCAAATTGAAAAATGTGCGCCATGTTATTATATTGTCTGTAGGTAAATTTCGTGTAAGAATGTTTCGTCCTTTCAGATTTCTTTGTGTTTGGAAACTCTTCTATCTAGTTTCAAATAAATTTGTCTTAGGTAACTCAATGGTAAATTGCTGTCCTGGTATTGGAATTTCTTTGACAGAGGAGATGAAACATCGTTGTTGGCTACTGCAAAATCTGCAATGCGCGCTACACCAACAATGCGCGCTACACCAATCATTGTCATTAAATTGTTGTGCTTGAGTTCTGTTGTATTAAATTTTGCAGTATAATTTTTTACCACCCATGGAAAGCAAAAATTTGCTTGGTAGTAGTAATACAGTAGTCCAGTAGACTACTGTGATGGCAGAGAAGTATTTCTGCTATTCTTTTACAATTACCCATGTTTCGGATAATTCTGGGTAATTACCCGAATCTTAATTACCCGGGTAATTATACAGCTCTAGGGCAGCCGAAAAGTGATTTTCGTCTTGAGACAGAATTTAAAGTTTAAAAAAATATATTCTCAAAAAAACCGGCCTTTCAACTGATTTTTCCTATTTGTTGGAAGACTGATTTTCTTTCATGGGCAGGAATTTTCTCAGTAGAATATCGGTAGGTTTTTGGCTAATTACAAATGTTAGAAATGTAGAAATAAAACGATAACTTGAACTCAGTTTTTTCATTTTTAAACAAAAACCATTCTAAATGTCTTCCCCTCTTTAAGGCTAGAAAGGTTTTTTGT
The DNA here is from genome assembly GCA_029231635.1 of Ditylenchus weischeri. Lineage (NCBI taxonomy): Eukaryota > Metazoa > Nematoda > Chromadorea > Rhabditida > Anguinidae > Ditylenchus > Ditylenchus weischeri. Next base: position 30,445 of record JAMRYI010000973.1, on the reverse strand, counting down.
GGCAATGTGAGCGTCTTGCTCATGATTTCATGCTGATCATTTCTAGACCGATCGAGCTACCAAAAAAAGTTCTCTTTTTGCGGATAATTTTGGCATTTGAAGTCCGGTGTGCCTTAGTGAAAACGCGGTATGGTTTTTTTGCCATAATTTTTTTTGCAAATGTTTTATTTTTAGTTTCAGTGATTATCAGATGCAGAATTAATAACGCTTTCTAATGAAAAAAAATATTCTGTGAATGTTGCAAAAAGTTGAATGAAAAAATTAAGAATTCCTACAGGCATGTTATTCCTAATCTAAATTTTCTTTAGATATATGGTTATCACAAAATTGGCTTAATAAATATGAAATTCAAAAGTCGTTGTCAAATTTTAAATTCCGCCCAAGACAAAAAACATTCAAATAGCAAATTTTTCTCAAAATTAAAAAAAAGCAAGCACACAACCAACTTGGCATACAAACAATTCTGAATAGCTCAATAAAAAATTATATTTTTCCAAAATATATACTAACGGAAAATTAGAACAATTTTCCCGGGAAATTTCCCATTTCACAACTCTAGTACGAAACACTAACTATAAATTTAAAATTTATAAATTAAAAAACTAAAAATTGAATGCAACACTATTTTCATTGCTACTATTTTCCATTCATCTGCCATAGTAGAAACTGCTTCATTGCTGCTTGCAGTGAATTTTGCTCTTTTCTTTTGGGAAATTTCTACAAATCAAAAGATATAAGGATTATAAATTTGTAAATTTGCCGTACGTTCATCTAGGAACTGGTAGTGAGCATAGAATCCAGTGCCATCAAACATGTCATTGGTGCGGAACTGCATTCGGAAGTAGTTGGACTCACTGGCTATAGCTGCTCTAGGTGGACGCATTCCATCACAGTACCTTCTGTTGGTCCTGTCTAAAGTCATATAGTTGCTGAAGAGCACATAATCACTGTGTGTGGATTCCTCGCATCTAAAATATACTTGGATTGCGAATGCCTATTAGAAATTCATTTCAAACTACAGACTAGTGGAAACGTCTGTGTGTTATTGGGTCGGTCCATAAGTTCGTGAATGGTTATACGTAACAGACCATATTTATGCATGGGTTGCATAAATTTTTCATAAATCAAAATTGGCACTCAATTCAATGCTGGGTTTGAAAATCGAAATTTTGAATACACAATTTTCGATTTGAAACCCCAATAATCATTTATTAATTAATCGATGGGTTTCAAATCGTAAATTGTAGTCAAAATTTCGATTTTCAAACCCAGCAATTAATTGAGTGCCAATTCTGATTTATCAAAAATTTTGCAACCCATACATAAATATGGCCTGTTATGTATGACCACGAACTAATGGACCAGCCCAATAGAAACCGGAGATATATCGCGTTTTTTTCATAACCACGAGGGTTACTAATTTTGCGTTTTGATTTTGTTTTTTTACCCGATCCGAAAATTTTACGATTTTTAGGTAAAAAAAATTACCCGGATAATTAATAGATAATATACGGTATTAGCTTTAAAAGGACATATTTGAAGTAGGATGTCGATGTTATTAGGGTCCCGTAGCTTTGCAAATTTGCTACATTTTTTCGTTATCTATCTTTCCACAAAAAAAAATCTTTTCAATAGCTTGTCTGAAAAAATATAAAATTATAGTTGGACTATCTCCGACTTCGATATCCGACTTCAACCTCTACGGAAAGCGGGCCCTGAGAGCCACAAACCTTTTATCTCAAAAATTTTTTTTTACTACGGGCTGCTTAGAAGTGAACCCCATCATAAGTATTTATTTATTATGTCTCCATCACGTGAGAGGAGTTGCAACTGCAGCGAGCTTTTGTACGAAGATGCATATTTTGTATGGACAACGCTTTTTGGGTGGTAAAGCAACTTTTTTTAAGTCAAATCGACTTTTTTGAAACAAAAAAAAATCGGCCCTATTCCACAATGGGTACCATTTTTTGCCTTGGTCCCCCTGTTGTTTTTCACCATTTCTTTATTCAAATTTTTTATTCAAAACAAATGCAACGCATCATTCATATACAGTAGCGAGCAAAAAAAATTACCCAAGACAAATTGACTCAGAATTTTTTTGATAAGAAGTTATGTGTTTTTAACCATCCTTTTTTCAGCTCTATATTATTCTGAAAAAATGGTCAGCATGCCATTTTGTAGGAAAATTCAAGAGCTTTCGAATAATGCTTTAGTCTATAACTTCTTATCAAAAAAATTTTGAGAAAAACTCTTATTTATGCGCTCAAACAACGATTTTCCTTAGATTTTCCTTGATTTTGACTTGAAATCGACACTTTCACGTTGATGATCGTAACTTTTTCCAAAATAATCAAAAATAAAATTTTGACCTACCAAGTTTTAGCTAAAAAAAGGAGGTCAAAGTAGCATGCACTTCAAAAATTCACCTTTTGAGAAAAAGAGAGAAAACATGGTTCATTTAGGAATAAATCTATTTGAGTAATTTTTTTTGCTCGTCCATGAATTGGGGTGGACGTAATAAAAGAAAAATTTTCATAAAATTAAACACTCGTCGTAGAATGTTATATACCATTTGAAAGAGCGATAAAAATGCTACAACTTTGCTTTTCAGATCATTGGTTAAGTCCGAAAAAAATAGTTGAACCGCATTTTAAAAAAAATTCTGAGTCAATTTGTCTTGGGTAATTTTTTTTGCTCGCTACTTTATCTTTCTAATTTGTTCGAAAAACTTTTGAGATAATTCCATTTTTTCGCTCGACAATTTTGACGAAAAACTGCTTCACTGATGTAAAAAATTTGAAGAAAAAAATGGTGAAAAACAACAGGGGGACCAAGGCAAAAAGCGTACCCATTGTGGAATAGGGCCGAAAAATCTTTTGGCCCCCAAAAAGTCGCTGAAACCATGAGAAAAGTTTGACATATTAGCATTTCCTAAAGGCTTTCTTAGATAGCACGGCCATACAACAGCTATGGAAATGCCTGTGATAAATCGGATCCGCACTTTGTAGCACACGGCTCAATCTCTATATCTCTATATAGTATTTGGCATGTGTCCGTCCTACTTTTTAATGGACACTTTGACCACATTCAGGCCATTTTTGCTTATTTTTCCGATTATTTTCGGCAATGTCTCGACGGAACCCCAAACTTCAGACAATTCAGCGTCTTTTTATGCCGAGACCCAGGAAAATGTCTTCGAAAAGAAAAACTTTGTGGTCCCTCAAAATTGGAGTTGGAGGATTTTGGGTAGGCCTGGAGGATGGTTTTCTGCTTCCAACGATGGCCATTTTTGCGATGTCTCGAAAAGAACGTAGACGTAGATAGACGCGTAGTTTTTCACGATGAATGCACTATCAGAAATTTGAAATACTATAGAGGCGCCGATAGGCTCTGTAGTCCTTGTTTTTACATATTTCTGAAAAAATATCAGTTTTATTAAAAGCTCATTTTGTTGCCCTGCCATAAACCCTGCCGACCATAAAACTTGATATGCACAGCAATTTGCGAAATTTGAACTCGCGCGTGACCACCCTGATTTTTTTGTCAATGAAGTTTTCGAATCGATCTTTTTGTGTGCATTGAAAATTTAAATTTTATGGGTCATTAGGTTCAGACATACTCCCACCAAAACACGTCTACCAAATCAATCAGAAATTGATTTGGTTTAGAAATACTTTATTTATTTTTCTAAAAGGTTTTACACTTAAAATGACCGCCAGAGTTTTTGTACTTATTTTGGTAGTAAGAGTTTTCAAGAAAAAAAGTTGGAAAATCAAATCAATTGAAATGATGTTTCGGTGGATTTCTTACGAAACATCATTTAAATTGATTTGATTTTCCAACTTCTTTTTCTTGAAAACTCTTACTACCAAAATGAGCACAGAAATCTAGCGGTCATTTTAAGTGTAAATCTATTTAAAAAAATAAATTAAATATTTCTAAACCAAATAAATTTCTGATTGTTTCGGTAGACGTGTTTCGGTGGGGTATGTCTAAACCTAACATAGAACGCAGTAATGAATGGAAAGCTGTAGAGCAACTAAGTTGCCCAGCTCGTCCGATCTGGCAATGCCGAGCAACGTTGGGCTCGAGGCTCTCGCTTGTTCTAGCCTAAATTGTTGCAGGCAAAAATACTTATAGCCAGAACGGTTATAGCTCTAATTTTTTGGTGGTAGCTACATGTTCACTTGTTTTAAAAAAATTGTTCCGGCTTTCACTGTTACTTAAATAATCACTAAAATATATAGTGTTTTGCTACTACAGTCGAACCCGATATAACGCCACCCCTGGGGACCGTTATTAGGTGGCGTTATATCGGGGGTGGCGTTAAATCGGGGGGTGATATGAAATAAGGTTTATTCAAACAATAACAGTCTACCAAACAACAAACTAACTAACATGGAAGAAATCTGTGAGTTTACTCTGCTTTTCGATTTTCTGGCGCTCTCTGTAGAAGAATTCGTCCAAAGCGTCGCTGTGACCCAGAATGGATGGATCAGCGGTGTTCTTGTTGCAAAAACTACGCCTCCAAATTTGAAAAACGAAGCAGTGGCGTTATATCTGGGGTAATTTTATTGCTTGGGTCCTTCTTGTAGGTGGCGTTATAGCGGGTGGCGTTATAACGGGGGTAAACTTTGTGTACTTTCTTTGCTGGCCAACCAAATTTTTTAAAAGTGGCGTTACATCGGGGTGGCGTACGACTGTACCACAAAAAAATTAGAGCTATAACCGTTTTGGCTGTAACAATTTAGGCAAGAACAAGGGAGAGCCGGGCTCCACTAGCAAACTGTTCTATATTTTGAAAAAAATTTTCAACGAACACAAAATTATTGACAAAAATTAGCTTGGTCCCGCGCGATTTCAAATCACGCAAATTGATGTGCCTGAGCTTAACTGCAAAATTTTTAGAAGAAAAAAGTTACGTCCATTTGGAAGTGAAAGGTATGAAAAGAGCCGTGCTCATTAGGACTGCAGGGCTCTACTGCAGAATCGGTTGCAAAAAAGTGCTTGGTCCCCCCTGTTGTTTTTTTGTGAAAAACAGCGAAATCTAAATTATGTTATATGTATTCTTGTGTTAATAAATGAATAAATAAAAAATTTCAAAAAAAAATTTTGAAAACAACAGGGGGGACCAAGCTGTTTTTCACAAAAAAACAACAGGGGGGACCAAGCACTTTTTTGCAACCGATTCTGCAGTAGCGCCGGACTGCAGATTAAATGGCTAAAACTGACTGTCCAAATCCTTCCACATCAAAATACTCAAAGTTGATGAGCACAATCTGTGTCTCCAAACCATGGAACACATACTGACAGTCCAGATTGCGCGGATAGAAACCTGGGTAGTTGGGTGACCATAACTTTCCTGAAGTCTTCACCGTGCCATTGAACATGAATCCACAGGCTGAAATTGTTTTCATTCAATGAATAAAAAAACATTCTAAAGTGACAATTTCATTAAATTGTTCATACAAATTTGTTAGCTTCAAGGTTTTTATACAGTCAAACCTGGGTTATCCTACACCCCAGTTAACCGACACCCTCTTTTATCCGACACCATGAGCCCGATTTGGTTGGCCTGGTAAACCTACACCCCAGTTATCCGACACCTCGTTTATCCGACACCATAAGGGCGGTCCCTTTGGGTGTCGGATAACCCAGGTTTGACTGTAATTGAAACCCCCGTGGATAAATGAACAACTTACCATTTATAAATAAAAACATGTGACTTCAATTAGGCCTTTACCGACCGAGAAAAATAATATTTTAATGCTCAAATTCGACATTTTTGTCAAACTTGCCTAAAATTCATTTTGTAGTCACCCAAAGCTAGCTTTAATAAAGTATTACTTTTCACCCTGGGTGTAAAGCAGTGCTCTCAAAAGTCATAGGCAGAGAGTCATGGTCATAGCTTTGAGTGACATAGTGATTTTTTTCCAAAAGTTTCCAAAATTATTTATTTATACTTTTAAACTATTTTCAGGAGAAAAAAATTTTTCGGTACAAAAGTTTCAAAAAATTGCCTTGGTCCTTCAACATATTTTTTCAAAAAATTTATTTCTTATAAAATCTCTCAAAAAGTATTTTAATGTACTTTTTGTGTGGGGCATATATACAGTCAACCCCCGCTATAGTGACACCCCAATGCCGGTCCCGAGGGGTGTCACTATAGCTAGGGTTGACTGTACAGTAGTCCTTTTCAGATTGTTGTGCCCAACCAAGGGTTACGCATTTAGGCTTAGGCTCCGATGTTTTGTATTGAACTTCTGTGCGCATTTTTGAACTTGGTTTCTAACAAAACAAGGCATAGAATTTTATTTTAGTTATAGTTTTGTTAGATACCAAGTTTTAAAATCCGTAAAGAAGTTCAATGATTAGGAAAATTTTTTGAATTGGCGGGGACAACTTTTGAACAGGTAAGCATGCCCCTTTAATAAGCACTGGGTAAAATGGCAATTTTTGACGAAAAATAGTCTGAACTGTACTTAATTACAAAATTTTGAGTTCGCAGCCGTGCCCTAGCTCCAATGTTTTGTCGTCAACCCAGACTCATGACATCTTGTTTTGTCGCAAAGTTTATTTTCCCATTTTTTGGTATGGACCTTGAATTTTCCTGTATGTCAGGTGGTTGGGTGGGGTGTTTGTTTGCCAAACCACAAACGAAAAATTGTGTTTTGTATCAAGTCGACCTGTAAAAATAAAAATCACTCACTTTGGTTTGGGCTTTTGATCACTTCTGCAGGCTGTTCCCCATAGTCCAGGAGGAAGCGATACTCCAAGAGAAACCCATAATCTGTTTCATAATCATATTCATGAGCAGTGGGTTGTGCCGGCATTCTCCCCCTCCCAAAACTTCTGACCACATAGTCTACAGTTAACAGGTTTTTGGTGGACATTAACTGTGGTGGCAGTTCTCGCCCACAAAAGTCATATATTTTGGACATTCTGGAACCGACTAGCACATGGGCGGTGATGTGGTCTTCTTGTTCACATCTACAAAAAAGGAATGTAAGCTATCCTGACAGTTCTACCAAAAAATCATTCTTGATCTTAAACTAAACAGCAAAAGATACTTAATAGTAAAAGTTGCGTTGATACGTACAAAAGTCACAGTTCGCCGTTCCCGTGTTAAAAAGACTTAAAAATTACAACTTTTGAGACTTTAGGTCAAAGTTTTTATTTTTGGCGCTCGAAATTTAATAAGTACTCGAAGAATGACCCTTTTCGACAAAAGTGCTCTATTTTAAAGGAGGCAAAATTTGTGTGAAATTGTGAAAATTATGTGCAAAAATATTTGGGCGGTAGGGGGTATTGTACATGACAGTAGCGTCAAAAGTTGCTAAATGCTAATATTTAAATCTGCTGCCAAAAATTTAAGTTTTGCTGCCAATTTATCACAATTCAGCCACAAATCGCCGATATGTTTTTCTTTTATCTTCGTCTACCTTTTAATCATTTTATTGTCTACTTCAGATGCATATCAAACAAGTCGTTCAGCCGAAAAAGCGTGCTGTAGGGATTATTTACATCGTGATCCAAACATTTGAAGGTTCAGATGCAAAAGACGATCTGGAAAGTTCTGAAAAGCTCCCTTACAATCCTTGGTCAAGCAATAAATGGAGACTGTAAGTTTTTTTTATCTGTATCTTATATAGTATTTGGCGTGTGTGGGTGGGTAACGCTTTTTTACTTCGAACGCCAGAACGGGACGTAGATAGCGAAATCACTTTTGTCGCTAATACCATCGTGTTCCCCAGAATGTCAGCTTTCGTTTTAAAATGAGTTGAAAAATGAGTTCTAATAGGGGATATACCTATTTTTATGAATGAAGTCATAGCCCCTCATTGAAATTTCGAAATACTATAGAGGCGCCGATAGGCGCCTGTGGTCCCTTGTTACTCAGTATTTATCAAACTATGTTAGAGCTAGTAAACCTATCGTTGGGGATAAGCACTGTGTCGAAACCTATGAATGCAGCTACAAAGGAAGAAAATTTTTTGTTGTCCCGCTGTCCTAAGGATTAGTCGCCTGATCATGGGTGAATTCAGCGCTGTCCGGCTGGTATGAAGGGTTTTCTGATGGGCCATCTACCAATAATAGATTAGGGTCAAATAAGCGAGTCATCAAGGATTGCTACACTCTTCGCCGACGTCTTCTTCTGCCCGCTTTTATTCGCACAGTTAAAAAAATGATGCATAGCTACAGTGGAGGTTCAACCGACAAGGTGAATATTTTTTATTTGACAGATCACAAATTGACTTCAGATGATTGTTTAGCCTCTTGTGACAACGCCAGATGTTCCCAGCCAACTGTTCAGAGAAGCCTATTTGCTGGAACAAAAGAATCGAGTATGCTTTCGTCTTAACACTGTTTATGTTCTACCGACAAAATCTGGTGTGGAGCAAAACATTCAACCGCTTTTTGAAGAACTATGTGGAGAGAACACTATTCAAAGTTGGTCGCTTCAAAGAACTCAAATCCGCCTTCTATATTGTAGATCCATCAAATGTATGAGACAATTTCTACAAGTGCATATGCTCTGTTGGGATCAAAAAGAATGGCTAAAGTACCCTATTTGGCCAGAGCCAAAAGTGCGCTTTTTCAAGGTCTAAGAATTTTTTAGGCCGTGAAAACGATAAAAACGGCGAAAAAAGTGTGGGAAGGCCATTTATCGAAAAAGAAAAATTTCGACTGCCTTGGTCCTCCCTGTGGTTTTGGTCATTTTTCGCCTTGGTCCCATTTATGGTTTTTGGTCATTTTTCGCCTTGGTTACCTATGTTGAACCTAAAAAAGACGGAATTTGGCCGGAGTGCCTTATATGTCATAGCCCGAAAAGTGGTTTTGACCACTTTTTTGAACTTATCTTGTCGTAATTAGTACGAAAAACATGTTTTTTTCACCCGGACGATTATTTGTGGAAAAATATTTTTGACCAAAATGATCATAAATGATCAATAAATGATCATAAATATAGTTACACATCCACCAATTCACATGGCTGCTGTATGTAAAAAGGGGGAATGAGAGTGTTAAACTTAAGCAACCCAACAATAATTTTATTTATGCTCTTGTTAGACACAAGATTTGACAGTAACCGGCAGTGTTTGCACTCACTCTGATTTTTTAGGCAGTAAGTGAGAGTGAGAATCAAAATATTTTAGGGCAGTGAGAATGAGAGTGAGAGTGAGGGTGAAAATTTCGGGGCAGTGAGAATGAGAGTGAGAGTAGAGAAAAGAGAGTGAGTGAGCTCACTGAGATTCTCACTACGAGTGAGAATAACTAGAATCAAAAAATTTTTAAATTTTATTAACTAAAGCCATTGGCAGACAAGGCAGTTGATGTAATTGAAGATGCCGTTTCGCCTGATGCCGTGCCACCAACTCTTGATCCAATTATTTTGCAGAAACAGGTGAAGACAGCAGTTGACAATTACCTAGCCGAGTTGCATGAACAAGTTGTAAAAAATAAGGTAGTAGATGCAAACATTGTGCTTGATTGATCAGTGTTAATTGTCTCTCTTTATTTTTGAATTCAGGTGTACGCATTGCTTTGATTTAAATAAAAACTGTGTTGATCTTGGCCTGAAACAGAAAAATGTAATTCTCACTCAATTCTTACTGAGAATGTAAAAGTAAGCAAGTGAGAGTTAGAGTGAGACTGAGATTGAAAATATTGGAGTGAGTGAGAGTGAATGAGAATAAAATCGGAAAATTGAGTGTGAGAGAGTGAGAGTGAGTGAGCTCACTCTCACTCTCACTCACTGAGATTCTCACTTTGAGTGAGCTCACGCAAACACTGGTAACCGGTCAGCTGGAAAGTGTAAGCACACCTAATTTTTTTTTGGAATTTCTAGCAAGCGTCTTATTTTTCAGCGCCGAAAATTAAGAAAATACCGTATTTTTCCTAATTGCCGCACGTGTGCGCTTATTTTTCAATCCTCCCGAAAATCGGAAAATTTTGAATTTAATCTCGAGATTTTTGGGTGCTCAACCAAGATCTAAAAAGTGGAATCGGTAAAGCTCGTGGAAGTTAAGAAAACGCATGAAAAAAGCTTAGCAAGATATTTAATCTTCTTCAAGATATAAGTCCTCAAAGTTGGGGGTGTGCGGTAATTAGAGACTGTGCGGCAATTAGGAAAAATACGGTATGAGGTCAATCTCGACATTTTAAATTTTACTAGAAAAACCAAGAAAGAGGAATCAGTAGAGCACTGAAAAATTTTCAGAAATTGGCAGGGACAAACTTTGTACAGGTGGTTATGCCTCTTTAAATCAACCCACCATTGCATATAAAAAATGTTCGATTTTTAGGGATTTGAAGAGTACGTTAAAGGGCAGCAAAATTTGTGCCAAATTATGGTCTAAGACATTAGCTCTACTGGAATATCTCTCCGCCACAGATTCCCGTTCCCGTGTTAAATCGGCCAAGAATTGAATTTGCCCCAATAAAAACCATACAGAAAGTAGTTTTAGCGAAAATGGATTTTCAGGTAAGGGGTTTTTCGGAGAAACACTGTTTTTCGGGAAAAAACATGTATCCTAATATATCGCAGAAAACAAACACTTTGCAAAGCTGCTTTTTTTAATTTTATTAACAACAACGAGCTCTAATTTTAATTTTGGTTGGCTTTACCTGCTGGGACAAAAATGTACAATTTGGTCATTTTTTGACAAAAATGCCATTTTATCTAGGGTTTATTGAATTTAGGAGCACCAAAAAAAATTTTGACGCAAAAAATTTAGGGTCTTAAGACATTTTTAAAAAGTAATGTTGCGTACCCTGCCTTTCATTGATTCTAATATGAAACCCAATCTTTTTATATTGGGTTGGCTCATAAGTTCGTGGGTGTTTATACGAAACAGACCATATTTATGTATGGGTTGCAAAATTTCTGATAAATTAGAATTGGCACTTAATTAATTGCTGGTTTTGAAAATCGAAATTTTGACACCATTATTGATTAATTATTTATTAATCATTCATTTATTAATTAATCGATGGGTTTCAAATCGTGAACTGTGTAGTCAAAATTTCGATTTTCAAACCCAGCAATTAATTGATTGCCAATTGTAATTTATCAAAAATTTTGCAACCCATACATATATATGGTCTGTTATGTATGACTACCAATGAACTTATGCACCAGCCCAATAACTTTTGATTTTAAAAATGGATAAAACGGAAAAATGCCTCCTTTTGGCGAAAAAGTGCCCCCTTTTGTGAAAAAGTGCCCCTTTTTTTGTTTTAGTCAAAAAGGAAAAAGTGCCCCCTTTTTGTGAAAAAGTGCCCTCTTTTGTGAAAAGTGCCCCCTTTTGTGAAAAAAGTGCCCCTTTTATGAAAAGTGTCCTCAAACAGGAAAAATTCTTACAAATTTGCATATTTTCCAAAAAGGGATGCTTTTCCTAAAAATTAGGTGATTTTCCCAAAACGGTGTTTACAAAGACAACTTTTTCACAAAATGAACATTTTCACAAAGGACACTTTTTCATAAAGGGGCACTTTTTCACTAAAAGGGGGCACTTTTTCGCCTTTTTGACTAAAACGAAAAAAAGGGGGCACTTTTTCACAAAAAGGGGGCACTTTTTCACCAAAAGGAGGCATTTTTCCGTATCGTCCTTTAAAAATTGTTTAGAAATTGTTGTAAAAAATTGAAATGTTTATTGTGAAAATGTGAAAAATCTTTTGGGTTTTGGGTAATTTTTTAAAAAATAAGGAAAATTGGAGGCGTTTAGAACCGACTGTATGCATATTGATCTAAATTCTGACGACATTTTTTTAAAATTTTATTTTTTTTTGAATTAAATTTTTTTTTTGAATAATTTTTTTTTGAATTTTACCCAAAAATCTCAAGATTGACTAAAAAATTCCGATTTTAGGAAGGTTGAAAAATTACGCCCCATTGTCATATAAATTGAAAGTTTTTGATGTAGAAGAAAGCTTAGATCCCAAGCTATTGTTTCGTATGAAAAACATAAAAATGATACTAGAAAAAATTATCTCTGGTCACAAAAGAAGTTCAATTCAGTCAATCTCGACGTTGACCAGGACCAGGGAGTGTGACCACTGCCGTATACATTTCTGAACAAGCAACAACTACCTAGCTTTTGCAAGCTCACAAACAAAGTGGAAACCCCGAAACCTTTAAATCTAGCGAAAACTTAAAATCTGAAATTTTTACTATCTAAAGACTTTGTATAATTTTTTGAAAACACACTTTGACCTATCTATTGAGTTCGTTCAAGGTTTGCCAATGTTTATGCAAGGTTTGAAAATTGTACAAAACTTCTAAATTTTACGTCCCAAGGTTCGTTCAAGCTCTAAACCTCGAATTAACCTTGCTACTAACCTTGTGCGAACCATATCACAACATTTTTGCTTCCTACGAACCTTTAACGACCCATGGAAGTAACATTTTCGTACCATAACGACATTTCCTTTAAGGTTCGTCCAAAGTTCACAGAGGTTCGCACAAGGTTTAAATATTGTGCGCACCTTTTGACCCATGCATCCTAAGTTTTTGCTCAAGCTCCAAAGCTGGAATGAACCTTGTTACTGAGCTTGTGCCAGCTACATCAGAATTTTCCAGTGAGCTCGTGGGAGTTAAGAAAATGCAATAAACAACATTGTAAAATACATAGTGTATCAAGTTTTCCTAACACTTTTAAACCGCGATAACTGTTTTCCTAGACGGTTTTTTTTGAAAATCTGTTTTTACAACTCCACTCAGCTCGCTCTAAAATTTTTTTTTGACATATAATGTGATAAACACGGTCTTCCCTGTGGTTCGGGCCTCGCCCGTCTGGAGGGCATCCAGAGACCAGGACTAAAACCACAAGGGGGACTAAACATAAATCGTGTTTTTGACATTATATGTCAAAAAAATTGTTAGAGTGAGCCGAGCCAATCTGTGAAAACAGATTTTTAAAAAGTTATCGCGCTATAAAAGTGTTAGGAAAATTTGTTACACTCTCGGCTAGCCGGCTGAAATATAGGTTCTCACAGTGAAACGGATGGGCGATTATTGGATAGGGGACGTATTTTGGAAATTTCTTTTTTCCTTTTCCACAAATAGCTTACAAGTGCTAAAATTATTTCAACTTATAAAACTACTTAGTTATAAAACCAACTACTGTCCGCATCTCAGGAAATTTCTTTATTCAGGCCCTCAAAAATGTGTAGTCCACTTTAATTTTTTTTCTTGTCAATATGTTGTTTTTACCTCAAGCTAGTCATATTCTGCCAAACCCCTTTGTCAGTATACAGTCTAAATCTGTGAAAGATTAGCTGGACATGCTCATCTGCAGCACCCAGGAATATAAACTGGCATTTGAAGTTGGTGCCTGATGGGAAATGTTCCAGAGCTGAAGCAGTGGGTGAGAATTGCTCACTGGACAACATGCCTGAATTGTTGTGAGGCCATGGGTGGATGTTCTCGCCGTAGTTAGGCAGTGCCTCGCCCTCAAACTCGCCGAACTCGGGGTTGACTGGATCTGATTCAGAGCTGCTGCTTGGCTGGTGCACTCGGGTGGATATAATGCGGACTGGACATTCCACACTGCCTGGTGCACCACTCTGTCGGCCTGCTCTTCCTGCGATAGGAGAAGGAGAAAAAACAGTTTTTTGTTCATTTGAAGTGACTGAAACGTTTTTTCAAGCTATGTAACAACCTCGTAACTTCTATCAATTTTTCTCCACCACCGACCTAATCCAGAATGCAGCATATTGTTTCACATCGTCAAATTAAAACTCGTTTTCTGTAATTTTGAACCATCTTATGAAAAAATTTGTTACTTCAGAATTTCGGCCCCAATTTTTTTTTGCCTATCATGTAGAGAAAGTCTTCGTGAGCAAGTTTAAGAAGAACTGTCATATATAAAAGTCAGTCCCCACACGGAAGATTACGCGTTTTAAATAGGAGGTGGTGGCGACTCCCGAAAAATAAGAAATTTTGGCGCTAGTATAGAATACCCCCCCCCTCCCAAACTTATGCCTTCTAAAAATCGTTGCAACCAACTACCCTTTGGAACAACAAGTTTAGGCTAAGCCCTTAGGCTTAGGGGTAGGCCAGCGTATGGAAGTTGTGACTAATAAGTGTTTTACGCACTTTTCTGGGGTCTGGAACATATAGGCAGGGGTAGGCCAGCGTATGGAAGTTGTGACTAATAAGTGTTTTACGCACTTTTTCTGGGGTCTGGAACATATAGGCTTGGTAGGCCAGCGTATGGAAGTTGTGACTAATAAGTGTTTTACGCACTTTTTCTGGGGTCTGGAACATATAGGCTTAGGGGTAGGCCAGCGTATGGAAGTTGTGACTAATAAGTGTTTTACGCACTTTTTCTGGGGTCTGGAACATATAGGCTTAGGGGTAGGCCAGCGTATGGAAGTTGTGACTAATAAGTGTTTTACGCACTTTTCAGGGGTCTGGAACATATAGGCTTAGGGTAGGCCAGCGTATGGAAGTTGTGACTAATAAGTGTTTTACGCACTTTTTCTGGGGTCTGGAACATATAGGCTTAGGGGTAGGCCAGCGTATGGAAGTTGTGACTAATAAGTGTTTTACGCACTTTTTTTTTTGATTTTTTTCTAGAAAAGTTGGTCTGAATGCTGTAAAAAAAATTTGAAATTTTTTAGTCGAAATTTTTTAGTTTCAAATTTTTTTCAACTATCTGGTGCAGAATTCACAGGGCTTTCAGAATAGGCAAATTAAAAGTTTGAGGTGAGATTGAAAATTTTGTGTAGAGAACTTTTTATGTCGAATTTATGCCTTTATGCCTAAGGGCTAAGCCTAAACTTGTTGTTCCAAAGGGTAGTTACAACGATTTTTAGAAGGCATAAGTTTGGGAGGGGGTATTCTATACTAGCGCCAAAATTTTGAGGTAACAAGATGTGGTTCAAAATTACAGAAAACGGATTTAAATTAAAGACGTACCCCCTTGTTCAAAATCATTCATTGTGTTTTTGAACAACTTTTTAAAGACTGCTGTTTAGCAAGTTACCACGCATTTTGTTGGCAGTAAGATAAGCTACAAGTTGAGAGATAACTTGCTCATGAGCAGTTTTCGAAAAATGGGTCAAAACCCAATGTTAAAAACATGATTTTGAATTAGGTGCGTGCGGCTCTATGAGAATAAATACGGTATTTACCCCATCAAATTTGAAAATTTTGTTATTTCTCGAGCAAATTGTAAATTTATTTATTTATTATTTTTTTCAACTGACGCAATGAAATTTTAAAAAATTGTAAAAAAAGTCTTTGTATGGCGCTAATTTTTCTGAAAATTTGGTGTATTCAAATATTTTTTGTGCAACTTTTTCAAATTTCTTGTAATTTATTGATAGCTCGTTAAAAAGCTGAGATTCAGGGATACACTTTGGTATAAAATTTTTTATGAAAAATTTAAAAAAAAGCATCAAAAATATTGAACAGAAACAAACTTTTAAGAGTTTATGGGGTAACTAATTAATTTGACAGGTAGATAGATACAGTCGACTCTCGATTTAACGACCTTCTATTAAAAAAAAAGAGGATTATTAAATCGAGGGGTGCTCGTCTTCTCGGCAAAACTCTTTTCGTTCACAAAAACGAACTGCAAAATCTTAATCTTTGCAACATCTCAGACTGGCCGAAGATGACTGGCAAAAGCCTTGAAAAATCGAGGTAAAAAGTGTGGGACCCTAGGCGGGAACGAGGGCGTCGTTAAATCGAGGTAAAAAGTGTGGGCCCTAGGCGGGAACAAGGGGGTCGTTAAATCGAGGTAAAAAAGTGTGGGAAAAAAGACCTTTTTTGTGACCCTACATTTTTCCAAGTTAAACTGGACTCGACAACCTCACTCATAAATATAGCATTTAAGGTTACACCCCAAAAAAAATTAGTAGTTCCGTGAAAAATGCGACACTGTCGAATACATCTGACAACGTTCAGTTTAAATGTCTATGATACTCTGACATAAAGCACAAAAAATTATGTACCTGAATTAAAGGCAGTGAAAACCCATATACCAATAATAAAATTTGTGCGCCAAATAATTGTGCCAATTCTAAAATTTTAGTCAGCAATAGCATGGAAATCAATTTTATTTAACTTTTACATAAACAATTTCTTTGAAAAAAAAACTATTGAGTAGTAAGACCAATGGAGCAGTAGTCAACAACGAGATTACTGGAGAAGCCCTTCAGCACTAGCCTTAATAAAAATAAATGAAATTGGAGTTGAAGGGCCTGAGCAGCAGCAAACTTATTTTTAAATATTTATGCGGGAATATTTGCATCCATTTATCCGTTTTTTTTTCTACTCACCCCCAATCGATTTTGTTGGAAGGAAGCAAAAAGGAAATAAGCCACCATTTGTGAACACAACTTAAAAAGCAAATTAGCAACAAATCAACTTTTGCTTGAAAACTTGCAATAATTGCGTGAAATAAGAGAAAATGCAATCATTTTGCTATTGGATGCTGGCGCAGGTGCTGCTGCTCAACTATATCAAATGAATTAAAGATATTGTGGATTAGAGATTTTGTTTTTGATTTTTTTGTTGTAATTTTTGTTGAAAATGTTTGTAAAAACAAAATGGTGGGCTTAAGTTTTGAACAACTCTTCGGCTGGAGTAAAACATTCTTAAAAAATGTTTTTAGGGCGCGGAAAGACATTTTTGGGAAATTTTTTTTTACAAAAAATTGGACTTTTTTTCCTGAAAAAACGAGTACCGTGATACCCTTATTATTATTTTTACCTTGTTTTTCTCACTGGACTAGGCAAAAGAGCTTCTAATTGCATTTATATCTTACGAATCTTGCTCGGATTCATCTCTAAGGTAAGTGAGTGCGCACAGGGGGCTTGGAGTTGAGATGCGCACACCCACATACCTTAGAGACCAAACACTCGAAAATGACTCTGGATGCATAAAAACCATATGCAAACCAGAGTTTCTTTACGCGGTAGGTCCCAGTTATCAAAACTATGTTCAAATTCTATCTTTTTAGGTCTTGTTGTACAAATCTATAAATTTGGATTTTTTGGACTACAGGGGGGACCAAGGCAGAAAGTGTATTTTTCGGCAAAAATTTTTTTTTTTGAAAAGTGTCGACAACGCCCTAAAACACGTTTTTAAGCACGTTTCAGATGCTATAGCCTTGAAATAACACCATTTGGGCCATTTTGGGACACTTCACAATTGTGTACTTTAGCCGTAATTTTTGTTGAAAATGTTTGTAAAAACAAAATTGTTGGCTTAAGTTTTGAACAACTTTTTTATGAATTGCTATTGTACATTCTTCTTTACAGTCGGTAAATGGCGATATAAAAAAGCCCAAATTAGATCACCAGATCTTGTTCAGTCATTTATTGGGAATGCCAAAATGGCTAAACAGCCAAACGCCATAACCAATACCAATAAAAATTTGTACCGGGTGGGCAAAGAAATTCCCAGCATTTCAAATGCTCATAACTTTTGGTAGACGTCAAATTTCGACAAACGGTTTTCGGCAATAGTCCTAGAAAAAATATATATTTTGTTTGGTATACAATGTCAAAACACGATTTTCGCTTGGTCCCCTATGGTTTTAGGCCTTGCCCATCCAGAGGGCACCCACAGATCAGGACCCAAACCACAGGAGGGAACAAGCGAAAATCGTGTTTTTGACATTATACCAAACAAACAAATATATTTTTCTGAGACTATTGCCGAAAACCGTTTGTCAATGACGTCTAAAAGTTATGAACATTTGAAATGCTGAAATTTCTTTACACCACCGGTAAGTTTAGTAAACATCACGGAAAAACCAATTATGCTATCTTAAATGACCGAAATTCAAGTTTTTCCAATTTTTCGGATTTTTGGTCATTTTTTTAAATTGATTTTTTCGAGAAGGCAATATAACACGCCTCAAAGTTTTTTTTTCGACTTTAGAGGTAAAAGCATGAATTTGTCCCATGATCGAAAATCTTGAAAATCGACCAAATATGACCCTAGCGAAAAAATAAAAAGAGTAGTTTTGGAAAACTCGTGTTCGTACCTACTACGCTGAGGGTTACGAGTAGAATAGCGCTGCCATCTGAGTGTTCTTAATTAAGCTACATCGAATGTTTTCTAGAAAATAGAGAAAGTAGAGAGAAACAAAGCCAAAATATTTAATTACCTGCTACGCTCTAGATCACGATTAGTCGGAAACTGCCATCTGTGTTAGAGATGGAGGCGGGACGGGACGGGACGGGACATTCCCGTCCCGACCGGTGGAGTTTCATGCGATTGTCCGTCGGTATCCCGACCGAAAAATTTGACCCTTGTCCGTCGGTGTCCCGTCCCGGGAAAATTTTTCGGTTTCCATATTTATTTGACCCTGACTGACCCTCATTTATTTGAAAATTTGACCCTTGTCCCGTCCCGGATTCCCGTCGGAACAGATTGTAGGTTGTCCCGTCCCGGTGTCCCGTCCCGAAAAATTTTGCTAAAAATTTTGTCCCGTCCCGTCCCGGAATAGGCCATCCTCCATCTCTAATCTGTGTGTCCTGATCTACTTACGACAAATATTTCTGTAATAATAGATATAAGCAATTCTGCTTCTTCAAGGCCCATCTATTGCAGCAACAGCATTTCCACCACCAGAATCCATAGCAAAAAAAATACAACTCGATTTGGCACTTCATTGAAAGGCTGAGCTGCAGCTAATTTGAGCTTCGGAGGAACACGGCAAGTATCTAAAAGCACATCAGGGGGGTCGTAAATCAATCAAGGGGTGAAATCTGTGTGGTCAACTACTTTCAAACGCATTTTTCTCCACCAAAATCGACTTTTCCGCAGAGAAAGATCTCTAAGTCAAAAAAGCATTTTCCATGCTTTATCAAATGGTATGTAGGGTTTTTCAATATCGCGTGATCGCTACGATATGTTCCTTTGTTAGCAATGCTTCCGCATGCTTGATCACTTTGGATGGATTACGTTTTTAGATCGCGGAAAAACTTCTTCAGCAAAAATACTGGGTAGCGGGTAGTTATACGTAACAAACCATATTTATGTATGGGTTGTATGTGTGCGCGCACATCCACATACCTTAGACACAAATCACTTGAAAGTGACCCTGGATGCATAAAAACACATACCGTATTTTCTCTAATAAACCGCCCGGGTGGTTTATTTTCAATCCACCTCTAGGGGTGGTTTATTAGAGGGGGTGGTTTATTGGAGGGGCGGATTATTTTTCAACCGTCTGACAGCAAGAATAAAGCAAGCATGCGAAGCAATCGGCATGCACTTTTGAAACTTTATTACACCATTCTACATCCCAACATGTACAACACAGCAACATAACATACACCGCAACAACGCCTACTGAGTATCCAAACCATCCATAATCAATGACGAATCACTCATATACCCATTTTCAACATCCTCATTTTCGTCAATTTCTTCGTTCGCTTGTAGATCGTTGGCGGCACACCGAGCATCATTGAGTAGTGTAGGCTTTATGTTTGTTCGATTTGCTCACCTGCTCATCATCGGTGCCAGATCCGTCACTTGCGTAGCTCTCTCGAATTTGCTTCATGAAGATTATTCGCACTGAATCGATAAGGTAACAGTAAATAGGCAAGAACGCAAAAGGCAAAAACGCAAGAACTAGAACTTGAATGTTTTGTCATGCGAATGACGTTTTGTCAGCGACAATCGTGTGCAGTCTTGTAAATTTTAAATTTCTTCTACCTGCCTTGGCTCACAAAAAGTCGTTAAACTGACAAAAAAGTTATGCTCTTTTTCGAAAACGCTATCACGATTCAAATTGTTCTTCTTAAAAAATCTGAGATTCAGTAAAATTACAGAAGTTTTTCTATTTACATCTAAATTTCTCGCCTACTTTGTGGTATTCATTGCTTAAAGGGTGGTTTATTAGAGGGCGGTTTATTTTTCAACCTTCCTCTAGGGGTGGTTTATTAGAGGGTGGTTTATTGGAGGGCGGTTTACTAGAGAAATACGGTATCAGGTTGTCGGATAATTGAAAATGAGCTGCGCATTCCAGTGGGATCAAAATATTTTGATTTATACAAGCTGTAATAGATTTTTTGTTAGGTTTCACAGTCGATAAATGAAACCTATGAAATAATTTTACTCTAATTTTTTTTTATAAAATTTCGGTATCAGACTTAGAGCCAAACGCAAGCCCCGAAACTTTTTTAATTTTGTTTCAAGTTTTTATAAATATGAAAAAGAAAGCCTATCGTGAAAATCTTGGTTACTTTGACTCTTTGTCGAACTTTTCTGACATTCTGTGGGATTGGAAGTTTGGATATTTACTGGTAGCGCCAAGAATTCTTAAGGCTCCACACAGACTCCCGCGTAACACGAGTCGCGTAACAAACTTTCAAAGGTTTCCTCAACGACTATTTTAATTTTAACTATTCCAACCAGTGGCTTCCCCATCCCTTTTAAAGGTTTACGGAGAAAGGTCATGTATTTTATTAGATCATTCTTCGGAATTCTGGCTCAACAGATTCCTGATTTTCATTTTCAACCAGATCAAGGCATTGTCACATTTAGAAAGATCACACAGGAAGCTCAAAGTTCATTATATTTTATCAAACACCAACAAAGACCAAAATCAGACTTATAATACAATCAAACAGGTTTCCAGGTGGTTGTGTACTTTTTTTCATAAAATTGGACCAGCGCTTTTGGAGCATATTTACAAAGAACACAGGTTGGCACAAATTCAAATTGGTTATCCACATACTTGACCTATAAATTGACCAATATATTTAGTTAGGGTGTAAATTTTAGTACTTACCATAGCCCTCAAGCTTGTTGGTGTGCTGCCTTTTGTCTTAACACAAAAACTTCAGTATTAATAGAAGTAGTACGAAAAAATTTGGTCTTGGAGTCAACTTTGGAGTTTTGCATTAACGAAGTAACATTTTTTTTTTAATTTTTATAAACCGCACATCTGTTGAATAAAAAAAGGTTAAGTCCGCAATCAGGCCCACACTTGGTCAAAATAGAAGAAGAAAATTCGGGTGTCGAGGCTCAGGGTCTGGTCAGTACTAACAAGGACTGGTTCTTATCCTTTATCCCGACCCCACCCTAATTTAAAAGGGTGCCGGGATACTGGAAAATAGCCTAAAAGTATGGAAATTGAACAAATTTTTGTCAGCTTGGTCCTGCACAAGAAACTCTGGCATGCATGCATGTTTTGTGCCGCCAAAGAATGCGAATCAACTCATTTGTGTCAAAATAAAAATAAAGTTCAACAATCAAAACTTGGGTGGGGTCGGGATAAAGGATAAGAACCCAAGTACTTTTGCATGATTTTTTTTGAAAATTGTTGGTTTTATGTATTCCTCAAAAATTATTAGGGGAGGTATACGACACTAGCTTTTATGGGGGGGCTGATATGACACTAGCATCAAAATTTTCAATGGAGGAAAAAAGTTTCTAGCCCTAGAATCTAAAAAAATCTAACGCAAAGAAATGTTCTGTGTAATTTTGGAAAAGAAATCGAATTGTTTAGACAATCAAAAGAAGAAGGAATAAGGATCATCAATAGCATCTCATTGTCATATTTGGTGTTGTTGATGTTGGGATGAACTATTGAGGACAGCTTGTGTAAGCAGTGCCCCTTAACCATTTTTTACTATTTCCGCGTACAGAATTCTAAGTGAAGTTGGATATTTTTGCGGGTTTGGGCCTAAAAAATTCAGAAATCTACCGGGCTACGCCTTATCCACAAGTGTTTGTATATGACACCATCGCCAAATCTTTTTTTTTAAATTTATGTGAAATATTTTTTATGCACTTTAAATGGCAATAAGCAAAAGCAATCAAAGAGCCGTGTGAAAAATCCCCCTCTCTTAAATATACTGCAACTTACCTGACTCTTTGCCCTTAAACGGTTGCTGCTGTAAGGGAGGCAGACAAATAGCAGGAAAATAAGAAACGGGCCTGGGGCAACCCGATAGCTCACCTGGTTAGAGTACCGACTTGCAAAAAGGATATCGAGGGATCGCATTTGTTCTGGGCCTGTACAAGAGCCGTACGCGACCACTGGCGTACGCTTACTCTGCTATGATTTAATTTATCATTTTATTTTCATTTTAACATTTTCTTCGCGGATTGGCTAGAATTATGGCTAGAGTCAAGGTCTCTCTACAGTCTAGTCTCGTTTATCCGACACCCCCTCAAGTTCGTAGGGTCCGACACTTTTTTAAGTCAATTTTTAAAATGTTTTTCAAGTTGTCTTTGGTTGTGTTAGTCGAAATATCGCAAGGATTCTGATTTGCCGATCGTTTCCCAAATCCTTTTACGTTGCCATAAAGACCCAAGGCTCTTGTTTATCAGAGACCTCTTTTTAAAAAAAAGGGAAAACGATCGGCAAAAGAATCCTTGCGATATTTCGGACTAAAACAACCAAAGACAACACAAACATTGTGTAAATTGGCTTAAAATGTCGGACCGAACGAAGTATCGGATAAACGAGACTAGACTGTAATAGCATTTGGATTATGCTCAAATTTTTTTCTGCAATCCCAGCCGATCAAATATTTAAGAAATATATAGGATTAAAAATTAAATTCTAGATTTAACTCCAGCGCCGATTGTTTACAGCCCCTCATTTTTTGTCATATTTGAACAAAACAAACCACATGTAGAATGGCACTAATTTGCTTGCCATTCTCGACCTGATACAAATTTTCCATCACTGCTTGAGCTAAATTGTTCTCAGTGGTGGTTTGGAGTTTAACACGCTGAATGGAATTTGTAGACCAGTATATTCTGACTCAAACTTTCACGCTGAACACCATAGTGCGGGTCCTTTTCGCTTGAATTATTGACGAAGTAGGTGTACATGGTCAAAATCTAGGTGAATACCCAAAGGTTTTTGTCGTACCGCATCCACGCTCATAATATACCAAAATGACCGACAGGAGTTCAGCTTTCTAACAGTATTCAGTTTAGCCTGTTTTCTTTTCAGAAGTCGGTATAAATCACTACTTATTTTTGAGGCGGGGATTTTCATAATGTAGTACTCTGACTTTCTACGAGCTCCAACGTTGTGTTGAAATAATATCTAGCTAAAGCCTTTACACACAAAAGAAGCAGAATCTCACGGTTATTTTGACACTAAATACCGTATTCTCTCTAATAGAAGTGCATGCGCTTCTATTTTTCAACCTCCCTCGGGGGGTGCGCTTCTATTAGAGTGCGCTTCTATTAGAGTGCGCTTCTAATAGAGAGTGCGCTTCTATTAGAGTGCGCTTCTAATAGAGAGTGCGCTTCTATTAGAGTGCGCTTCTAATAGAGAGTGCGCTTCTATTTTTCAACCCCTTCATAAAATCCACAGTATTGAGCAAAAATTTCTTTATTTACAACCATGAAAAAAAAACAATCAGCACTCAATAGACGCATCGCTTTTATTCATCATATTTTCTTCCTCTTCACCGAGGTCCACTTCTTCCATTAGCTTAGCCAGTTTTTTTTCCTCGCGCGCCAGCTTCAGCTTCAGTTGACCACTTGGAACCGGCCCATCTTCTTTGAAGCAGTGGATTTGACCGTCCTCTGACCCATCAGCGGAATTTGTAACGCCGCACGACTTGAACGAATCGGTGATAAGCTTCTTTGAAAGGCTGTTCCAGGCTTCGACGATCCACTCGAGGTTCAGCGATTCGTTTTGACTTTTTACTGAAACAATAAACTAAGACGTAATATCTGTCAATGTGCAGTCAATGTGATACAACAACATACTGAGACTCACGAAGATTTGTTTCCTGCTTCACCCATTCCTGGACCATTTTTCTGTTCTTTTTGTAGTCCTTACCACAAAGTCTATTGAAAAAATTGAAAATTTAACCAATTGAACCTAATTTTATTGAATTTTTCTCAAAAACGGTGTAGATAAAATGCCTAGGGGTGCGCTTCTATTAGAGAGTGCGCTTCTATTAGAGAGTGCGCTTCTATCAGAGAGAATACGGTATAGCAATAGTTTATTATAGAATCGTGGCAAAATATGCAAAAATAATATAAAAGTTTATATAAGTTTATATAAGTTTATAACAAATTTATATAACTTTTTTCTATAACTTTTTTTTGACTATGAAATCCTTAATTTTAACACCGGATTCGTGTTCAGCGTGGTTTATTTTTTGCAAATGACTTATGAATTTAAATGGCAGTTTTACAACCAAATTTTGAGTCAGAATATACTGGTCTGCAGATTCGTATTGGGCGTGTTAATGTACATAACGCAGTGTCACTTACATGGTGATGCATCACCCAAAAATTTAATACTTCTGCGTTTGTCTGCAGGATTTGGCTGTATCTAAAAAAATAAGGCTCTCAAGGGACCCCCGCGAACTGTCAACTCAATCACGGCATTTCTGAAAGTTTTATCGTGTAGCCCATAGTCCATTTATTCAGTGTAGCCGCGAGGGATTTTCCGGTCAGAAAGAAAAATTTTGAGACTAAAGAAATGTGTAAAAACGTGAAAAATTTGCCTTGGTCCCCCCTATGGTTTTTTTTCATTTTTTAAAATTCGTTTGGTTTCGAATAGGCTTATGTGAATAGGCTTAGGCTTAGGTTTTTTCTTGGATGTGCATTTTGCTTTCAGCACTTTATTTTTAGCAGTATGGATGCAATGAAGCAAGAGATTATGGAGCAATTAACGAACGGACTATCATCGGTGCGATGCGATCTAACTGTAGGTGATATGTTATGAACCCTCATCGTTCAACTGTGGGTGATGTGTTATAAAGTTATAATGGGTGCTACCGGAGAATCCGGTCCCATTTTGTAGTCCCCTGTTGTTTTTCCTTGGTCCCCTTTCTTTTTGCCCTGCTTCCTGTTATTGTTTTGGATTGTCTAAAACCTACCCTATCGCAAAAAAAACAACAGGGGGACCAAGCAAGGGGACCAAGGAAAAAACAACAGGGGGACCAAGGCAAAAGTGGGACCGGATTCTCCGGTAGAACCGTTATAATGTGCTATATAGTCTTTAGTCTCGTACTCAAACTTTCAGAAATGCCGTGAGTGAGTTGACAGTTTGCGCGGGTCCCTTGTCAGTTAATAAGTTACAAGAATTACAAGAATTTTAGACTTTGAAGAAGCATTTGGTTACTTCAAAAACTTTGACCACGATTTTTTCATGCCCCTTACTGTGTCTAACAATTTTTAGACTCCATTTTCAAGCACAGATAAAAGATACTAAACCTTGCCTGATTAGGTTTGATGTCAAGAGAAATATTTTCGCTACTTTTCTGTACCATATCTGCCATTTTCTGAATCTCAAAAAAGTTTATTGGCTGTCGAAAACGACTCTAATTCACTTGTATCACATTGGCGCTCACTTCTTCGGTCAAATCTGATTCTATGTTTTCTTGCTGAAAATGATTTAATTGATTTTTGCTGATAACTGAAAGTTGCGGCTATAATGACTTTTATGTAGGTGGGCCGAAATCGGGTTTTATCGACTTCTAGCGCTGTTTTATACGCTAACACGATAGAAAACGCGTTTTTAAGATTGGGAAAGACATTTTTCAAACAAAAAAGTTTTGACTAAAAATTGATGTTTTGGTAAATTATGAAAATATTGAATATGATTAAACTGTTGTTGATTCTGCGTGAATAAATGTTTTTGCTGAAAAAAGCGTGGTACTTATACGGTTCCCCCCATATCGGATTTTTCAAAAACAGGTTTTAACCATTTCTAAAATTCTTACACATAAAACCGATAAACGTTGTTCCGACCACTTTCATCAAAAATTTTGACTTTTTAGATTTTCTGCCTGCCTTCGGCAGGCAACCTACTCAACAGGAAGCCCCTTTGGGGGTACATGGTCCGGGCCAAGGGCTGACCCTTTATATATCAAGAAATATATATCTTGAAGATATATAAGAGTACCACTAAAAATATAACTGTAAAAATGCTTATAAAAAATTCAGCGGCAGTTAAATTATTCGCATATTATTCCAAGCCCTAACACAAGAACAAAATTTCACAATAGTAGCAGCAATGTAGTATTTTCCCCAGCCTTGCAATGTTAATTTTAATCATTTTTATACCGCTTCTCTATTGCAAGCAGGCAGCTCCTTTTCACCTGTTACAGTTACCAAAGATATATATATATATATATATATATATATATATATATATATATATATATATATATATATATATATATATATATATATATATATATATATATCTTCAAGATATATATTTCTTGATATATAAAGGGTCAGCCCTTGGCCTGGACCATGTACCCCCAAAGGGCTTCCTATTGAAGTAGGTTGCCTGCCGAAGGCGGCAGGTAGAAATCTTAAAAAGTCAAAATTGTTGATGGAAAGTGGTCGGAAACAACGTTTTTATCGGTTTTAGCGTGTAGAATTGCAGAAATGGTTAAAACCTGTTTTTGAAAAAAATCCGATATGGGGGGAACCGTATAAGTACCAAAAGCGTTTTAGACGACTAAAACTAGAGAAAAATGAAAGATAAACAGTACTCCTGACATGGGCGGTCGATTTTTTCGATTTTCGGAAAAGTGCCGAAAATGTCTTTTCCAGTCTTAAAAACACGTTTTCTATCATTTTTACCGTCTAAAGCAGCGCTAGAAGTCGATAAAACCCGATTTTGGCCCATTTACATAAAAGTCATTCCTGCCAAAGTTGCTTCTAAAATACTCTGGGACATTATTTAAGTCATAGTTTGATTAAATGCAAACTGAGGCACTGATTTGCAGAGTGAAGCCAAAAAAGGACGCAGATTTACCGTAATTTTGTCTAATAACTTCCTAATGTTCTCCTTACCCTCAAAGTTAAGAATCTATTCGCAAATTTTGTTAAGACCATCTGGTAGAGCGTAATCGATTTACTATACCTGACCGCAAACTTTTTTGCGGACAGCCGAAATAATTCCGAGTTCTAGGTCAATGAAAGCCGAAAAAGCCCATAAAAGTGTTGGCTCTATGTGTGTTGGGGGTCCTCGCGAAAAAAACATGCCTTGGTCCCCCCTGTTGATTTTTTTCGAAAAATTTCAAAATTTTTTGCCTTGGCCCCCCATTGTTTTTAATTTTTTTTTTACGAAAAAATTTATTCTTTGACGCAGAACAACAACGCAGAAAGCTTGGCCTTAACTTGGCTCCAACTTGGCTCTATTTGTTGAAGATTGATTTGCGAAAAGTCAATGTCTTCGCAAGCATTGAAATCGACGATAAACCTCTCGTTTTCGGTGAAGTACATTTTTCTGAAAAAAATATGTAGTTTCATATGATTTCACACACGTTTTTGAGACTTTCGGGCAAAAAAAAATTTCGAAAAAAATCAACAGGGGGACCAAGGCATGTTTTTTTCGGGAGGACCCCCAACACATATAAAGCCAAAGTGTTAATTTAGGATATTTTAGTGCCCCAATTCTCGGTTTTTTGTTTGTCAAGTGCCGAAGCTGATCATCATGACCTACGTCTACTTTTTGATTTTACGTTGATTGGTGATATTTTGAGATGTCATTTTGAAAATTTTTGGAAATTCAAATTTTCATGGTACATAAGTTTGGATTGTTAAAATTTGTGAAAATTTAGATTTTTAAAATTTTAATACAGTACACCTGGCACCCTAATAAGCCCTTGTTTGTGTGACCTTTTCCATTATTGACCCTCTTTTTTTCCCTTCCCCTCCCTATACAACCCTTTGCCCCTCTTAAAATAGTTGAATAAAGGGTATTATATAGAGGGTCGATTAAGGTCCGATAAAATAATACCACCGCTAACCCGGCACTTTTTGCCGGTCCCAGTGGTGCCGGGTTAGCGGGACTCGACTGTAGCACCAATAAATATAAAATCAAAAAGTAGACGTAGGTCATAATGATCAGCTGCGGCACTTGACAAACAAAAAACCGAGAATTGGGGCACTAAAGTATCCTAAAGTAACACTTTTATGGGCTTTTTCGGCTTTCATTGACCTAGAACTCGGAATTATTACGGCTGTCCGCAAAAAAGCTTGCGGTCAGATATAGTAAATCGATTACGCTCTACCAGATGGTCTTAACAGAATTTTGGGAATTCAATTTCACAGTTCGAGCGGTTCCCTTGTAAGCCCAAAGTTTTTGCAAAGCTGTTTAGTGATTTTTTTTAACTACCATTAGCGCTGCCAATTCTATTGGGTTGCTCAAAAATTATCCGGGATATTTTATTAAGACTCATATTTTATCAATGTTGCAATCATATCTATTCTCTTTTCATACCATTTTGTGGCTCTGCATCTCCTCTTTCAAATGGCATATTAATATTAGCTTGATTATTTTGGATAAGCCACCATTTGGCTCCAAACACTTGTCAGGTCATTTTGAGAAATTGACGAGCGAACATCACTTTAACTGGTCAAATTTTAATTCTGGATTTTTACGATCTAGCAACATCTTAAAACTAAGTTGTAGCGCAGCTCAAGAGCTACAAAATCCACTTTACAGAATAATTTTTGGAAATCTGAGTGTTGAGATATGTTGAGATATTTTTGGAAAAAATAGATTTTCTGAAAAAATGGCCAAAATCCAAGTTATTCCAATTTTTTCAGATTTCTTGCATTTTTTCAGAAAGTGACTCCAAACTGACTCCAAAAACTTTTGGGCGGTTGAAAAATAAAGCCGCCGGTGTCTCTCAAATTCCTTATACGGACTTCCCCTAGAAGTGTTACAAGATATTAAAGTCCTATTGAATTCAGCACAATCTTCAAAGCTTTTTTTGGTGTCTCCCTGTATATTCACTTTAAAATCTCAATGCAGTCGACTCTCGATTTAACGTAATCCAGGGGACCGGTCAACCAGTTACGTTAAATCGAGTTTACATTACAGTCAAATCTACGATACAAGGCCATCCTGCTGAGTGGTTAAGGGTGGTCCTATATAGGAAGTGGTCTTATTTTGGGGTGACTTCACAAAAAAAGTTACGCATGCGACAAAAAACGCCAGAAGAAATGAAAAAAACAAATCACGATCCCAAGAATACAGAAAAATTTCTTTCAGGACAAATTGAATTTAAATTTTTAGGACCATTTGGTTGATTTACGCTGATTTGAGAGGCAATTATGAGGGCGGTCAAAAGATACGTTAAATCGAGAGTCGACTGTAATTACTTTGATAGTGACAGCTGGCATGAAATTTCGACTGTCTGTGATTCTCCTTGAGCGTAGTTTAGCATTTTCCCTGCGAGCCATTTGCGCTCTCTTCAGATCTTTTTCAAATTGGGTGATCATTCTGGCACATTTCTGAAAAATTAACTTTTAATTTTTTATATTTTTTATTTACACAAGTGAATACGACTGCCTCAAGATTTGCTACGAAAACTGTTGCAATACCAGACTAACACCTTTATTTGATTTTTCTCTCATTGTAATAAAATAACACACGTTTGAGCCTGTGCTAAAAGGGTCGTTGATCTACCCTGCTACTAAGGCTCAGCCTAAGTTAAAAAACCTAACAAAAGTTGAAAAGTTTAGTAAAAGAGACCAAAGTATTTTTCATGAGAATCGTATTGGATCATCAAACTGTCGGCATTGGCTAACCGGACAGGTAGACTCTTTGAACTTAGGTGATACTATAGGCAAAAGTAAGGCAAATTGATGGCACGGGTGTTTAAAGAATCTGATACAGTCCAACTTTGATATAACGTAGACTAGGCTTGATCTCGAGACGGGAATCCCACGGCATTCCTCGTTTGGGAATACGGAAAATTTTAGAAATCCCGTTCCTGAATCCCGCCGGGTCATCTTTTAAAAATCCCGAATTTTGATTTACTTCGTTTCAGTATGAAAATAGAGTATTTTTATAGAAAAATCTATCATTTTTGCATTTTTTGTCATTTTTGTGCAAAAAATAGTTTTTACCTGTTGATTTTTTTGAGATAAAACATATTATTTGGAAGATTGATTGTTATGAACAGTCAGTAGTTGGATCATACTTATGGCTAAAACCACACCCATTAGCCCGTTGCAAATGCCCGTGGGTAACGCGAGTTTTGCACGCTTTTGACCTTCGATAGAGAAAAGCTCAGTTAAAAAAGGTATTAAAATTAACTGTACTTTTATAATTGTAAAATTTCTCTTAAAATATACGAAAAATTCTACAGTTATCGACTCTACACTTATCGACTCTACAGTTATCGACGCTACAGTTATCGACGCTACAGTTATCAACGCTACAGTCAGACTCTACAGTTATCGACGCTACAGTTATCGACGCTACAGTTATCAACGCTACAGTCAGACTCTACAGTTATCGACGCTACAGTTATCGACGCTACAGTTATCAACGCTACAGTCAGACTCTACAGTTATCGACGCTACAGTTATCGACGCTACAGTTATCAACGCTACAGTCAGACTCTACAGTTATCGACGCTACAGTTATCGACGCTACATTATCAACGCTACAGTCAGACTCTGCAGTTATCGACGCTACAGTTATCGACGCTACAGTTATCAACG